>BPLS01030306.1:0-31272 GCA_019656275.1 Rhododendron kiyosumense | reverse complement strand
CGTGGGTAGAGAGACAACTTCCTTCAACACAATGACACAAGGTTAGCAACACAATAGACACAAGGTTAGCTTCTTTGTCATAATTGGAATTCAAAAGGAATTAAAAGAGGAGTTTATCAACTCAACCATTTGTAGCCACTAGCTTCAAAAATGGCTGATTCAAAATTCTTCTGTTTAGCATCTAACAACAGCTGTGAGAGGATTGAGAATGACTTGATCTTAAAAGTGTAGTGAGCTGGTGGAATCTCTCTCAGCGATCTTGCTACTTCTGCAGTGCAGAAAGATAAAGAAATAAATATTCAACCACCGTGACACATCTAATTTGTCGAATTTGCATTTTGCACAACTCAGCCAACGCTGCAAGAAACTTCAGTCAGAGTGTGAGAGTATGGATGGGGATCCGAAAAGACTAATTGGACATGTAGCAAGCAAGCAAGCACGATTTATATTCACTCTCCCCTAAGAAGCACAGATACGGATACGGGACACAACACGGATATGCTAACATATGATTTCTCCAAAACAAGGACAAGGACACGTTGGGAGATAGGTTAAATACATATAAAATTCATACATCACATAAAGATATTGTTTTTTCACATTAAAGCTAAATATACAATGAAAAAATGAGAATAGAAGATTGTGTTTTCTTCATAACATAGATTATAATTTTCGTTTTTCTTGATTTTATCTCAAATACTTCTTAATTTTACCATAGAATAGTACACTTTTTATCCTTAAATTCAATATGAGGCTTTAATTCGGTTAACATTTCAGATATTTCATTTACTACCCAATTTTAAATTAAATCACAATCCAAAGCGTGTCCCCGTGCATGTCTGATATGTGACAGGGATGTGTTGTTGGAGCGTGTCCAAAACGTGTCCGAGGTAGTGTCCGAGCATGTCCATGTCATATGGAAGGTCCAGAGACGTGTCCGTACTTCTTAGACTCTCCCTATTATCTATTATGAATGAGTCTCTGACATAGTTAATAAACTCTTATTTTACAAAACAATAAATTCTTCTAGGGAAAACTACGAGAAAATACTTGAAATATATGAATGTTTATCCGCAACAAAATATTCCACAATGTAAACTTGTAGTTGGGTCCGTAAACAACTTGTAATTCAACTCATAGACCCCATTATGTTTGCCCGGTTTAAAGTATCGGATTGGATTGTAAATCCAAAGGGACCACATATCCTACGTGGCTACAATGAGTCAGAACTTTTGCAGCAAGGATAAATATCCATCGCAAATGATACACATAAGTCATAACATGGAATAAACAGTACCATGGAGAGTGCAGTATTATCAATCTCTTCACAACTACTGTGATATGATTACTCATCCATGGGAATTGGGATTATACCTCCGTCCACTATTACACCAATCAAACAAACAAGTCCTAATGGAAAATAGCATACTACATTGGTAGTCCCACATAACAGTGTTTTCTTTCTTGACTTTTGCAGATTTTATCCCAATTGTTAACAAGAAAAGGTCAACTTATATCATTTCCTGCAGCCTGTGACATTTTTCCATGTGAAAAAGAATACAATAGTTTCCATTATTGGAGAATGGAATATTTACATCACAACAAGAAGATTTTCACCAACTTGTAGGTATTTTGCTTATTACTAATTTACTATGCAGGCATGCATCAGAGCCTTATGCACCAGATACTAGTTACGACATTGATGATTTCTACATTATAGTGTTAAGGACTAAAATTCCACTTCGATAAAATTTCAGTAATTCAAAAAGGCCTCTTTGTTTGATCGATATGAGCATCAGATCGAACTACATATCCCCCTAGCCGGAGTTTGGTGACGATTATTAAGGTCCTGATTAAACATGCATCAAATATATAACCCATAAAATGTATATCTAATACCATGGGGAGTGGTATTATTATTTATTAGTAGCATTACCATTAGTCCAACGGGATGACGTATCATATGTAGTCTCGTGACTCTCGTCAAATAAACGGACTTAATGGATAAGCACCTTCAATACCTCTCAAATATCACTCAGCAAACTGTATGTTGTTTAGCTTTCATAACATTCCATTATAAAATATAGTCATCGAAATTTTAACACCCGGGAATAAGCAAACAACACACACACACACATGCATATCCACTCCTCATCCATACCATTACAAATAGAGATATATAATAAGTATAAAGGATTTATGGATGGAAGTGGTTTATCTCAACCAAAAACTATAGATTTTAGAACCAAATCATGTAATGCACACAGCTCGTGCAAGCACAACATATTGCTAAAACCAAAGAGACAGTAGACATGTAAAAACTCGGAGAACCGGCTATAAAAGAGAACTCAGTCTATGACGGTTGTCGGTTTTGATAAGAAAGATAAAGATGCGTGAACATTTTTATCCATCTCTTGGTACTTTTTCTTATGTTGTGAAGTTGTTTCACAAAAACCGCATTATTAATACAGCAAGGTTATCTTAATCCAGCATTTTCCTTTAGTTTCTTCTGCCAATCATTAGGAATTGTTTACAGTCATATCACGAGAATTATGATAACACTATACAACATCAACTTGTGATAGCTATGCAATCGCAACAAACACCTGAAGTCTAACCACTGTTCTAAAACAAGGAATTAATCGCTGGTGGGGCTTATCCGATTAGGTCCGATTAACAATTAATTGCCGATTACTAATTAATATGCACTGATTAATAGCTTGAAGGTGGCCGACAGCGCCTAGCGACTTTTAGAACATTGAGTCTAACAGCTGAGCCATCACATGAAATAACACCATAATAGAGATGAAATAAACCAATAAAGAAGGAGCCTCTAACAGGGGAAGAAATGTCAATCATTGCCTTTGGCAAATTAGAACCATAAACCTCCCAATTTGGAATGTACATTAGCAGCTAACTGCAATCATGAGTTATATTGGTGGTTTTATTTTTTTATTTAGAGGATTGTGCTCGATGGGTTGTGCAAAATGATGTTGAACATCTACAAAGAATTGGAGTAGGTGTTCAAAATTGGGACGGTGGGATCACACACAGTCACACACACGAGGTGGCTAAACTAAATGGACTACAGCTCATGTTTTTACTGATTTTTAAGCAAGTCATTCTTTTCACATACATAAACTAAAATACTATTTAGCAGAAACAAGCTGACTATTCAATAGTCCGAAGACAAAAGTTTCTAGCGGAAACGCACCTTTAACTCACAAGACATGTGTATGTGTGTATGTGAGTTAAGTGAGTTAATCTATTTGTGCGTTTCTTAGTGGTTTTAGCAAAGTTAAACGAACAAACAAAAAAACCCAGAGGTGTTCTAGTTTCCTCGGCAGAACCCTAGCTGTGAGAGAGAGAGAGAGAGTACCAAAGTTGCCATTGTCAATGGGGACAGGATGGCATGATTTCTCTTCCATGTTCTCTGCCGTCCCCAAGGGCTTTCGAAGAACAAACCTTCCATTCTGTTTGGATTCTTTCTTTGTAATAAAGAAGGGAAACTAGGAAAGATTTCCGTTCCTAGTACACGAAGGGGACATTCGGGAAAATATAAATGAATAGAGAAAATCTTTTTTACCGAGCGTCTCATAAAGAAAATTTGCGGCGTTAAATCGCTAAATCGCACACGTCCAAAATTATTTTGAACGATTTAGATTGAAAATATATTGTACCGCAGTCGATAACAATTATTTTTGACCAATCAAAATTTAAAATATATCACAGTCACTGATTATACGAATGGGCGGGTGAGACTGTGGAGGCTCCGCTGCCGCTAATAAGTTTCTCTCTGATGAATAAATTCTTTAAGAGTCGTTCTTTAGAAACCGAGTGCTAGTAATAATAAAAAATAGAGTAAAAAAAGTAGCTGCCCGAGGCTGTCATTGCTCAACGGAGGCGGGGGGGCTGCTCCCCCCAAGCTGCTCCCCTTGCTGCTGCCCGCCCCTTCCGGGCTCACTCCGGTCTCGCTCCGATGATCGGAAACGTTCACTTTGTAGAGCTCGTCGAGTAGAACAACCATGTCAAAAATCAGCTTGATTGGATATCATTAAGTGCCTGATCGGAACCCATATAACTCTCGGTCCATGGGTTATAATGGATTTGATTCAGTGTTTCGGATCCATTCTTCTTAAGATAAAAAGGTTCCGATCAAGTACTTAATGATATCCAATCAAGCTAATTTTTGACACGGTTGTTCTACTCGACGAGCTCTACAAAGTGAACATTTCCGATCATCGGAGCGAGACCGGAGTGGGCCCGGAAGGGGCGGGCAGCAGCAAGGGGAGCAGCCCCCCCCCCTCCTTGCTCAACATGGTGTATATTTTCGTTACATATACCACAGTGATAATGTTAAGGATGATGCTATGGTGTTCCCAGTCATTTTGGGGACACCGTAATTTTTGGCATAACAGAACCCTTACAAGCATAACAAAAATCATTACAAGTATAATGAAACCATAACATGGCATAACCAAGGCATAACCAAAAACCAATCAAGGCATAACCAAAAATCAATCAAGGCATAACCAACCAAGTTATGCATTGTTATGGTTTTGGTTATGCTTATAATGGTTTTGGTTATACTTATAATGGTTTTGTTATGCCAAAAGTTACGGTGTCCCAAAAATGACCGGGGACACCAAAGTCATTCCCTAATGTTAAAACTATTTTTGTTACTGTCAAAACTCTAATACATAAAAGTTTTATATATTGCATATAGTACAAGCCTTTTGTACACTAAAGTTTTGGCACCAACAAAAAACTATCATTCCCAAAGAGAGTGACAAACCTTTTTACAGCGAAGCCGTGAAAATAATTTATGGCGCTCAATGTTCAAATGTGTTTGAATGACCAGGATTTTGAAAAAACTATTCGCTAGAAGAATTAACTCCTCACGCGAATAGTTATTTTTTAAAATCCAGACTACTGATTGCTGAAACGAACAGCTAAAATTGCAAGGAACCGTGAATAAATTTCTCTACTTGTTAAATCGTAGAGTGTAATAACTTTGACGGGGTCGAGGATTGAAATCAACAGTTAGCCTACTTTTTGACTCGTTGGAACTTTGAAGGGATTACGGAATGAAATTCCAACCTGTAGATTTCATAGCAAAAAGTCTCAGGTCTTGGGCCTATCCTAATGGTTAAACCTCAATTTTCAAGAAAGAAAAAAGGAACCCCAAAAGTTGGCATATCTTGAAAACAATTACTCTATATGGTGGGCTTACATGTTCCTCCATCCGCTTCCTTGTGGATCTTGCCCTGCGTTTCTTACATACGTTCAGTCTTTCATTACATTTTTATAGCCAAAATTCTGTTGCAAACCTCAAAAAAGGTTGAGACTTTTGACTCATTAGAAGCAGGGAACATGAGTCTCTGCTCTGCAGCCAATGTGGAGCACGTCCCAAGTCTGGTTCTTTCATCGTCCGTGAGAAGATTCAAGTTGATTAGATACTGATAGCTAAATATGATCGAAGCACATGAACTATAATTTTTGCATGGGTCATCTATTCAACAAGACAAAGCAATGAACAACTCATCTCACATGAGTGGGCTCAATATTGGCTGCACAACAAGCCTGGTGTTGTGTTGTGCTCAGACCCCTGCCCTTTAGAAGCAGTATCAGAAGCGTTATGAACTAGAATGAACTTTGATCCAAGTCCCATTATGGTCTTGTTTCTTGGCCACCAAAGCTTTTCATATTTGGCCAAACCGGCAGCGCTTTGGCCACTCATCATCCCAAAAGGAAGAACTCACATTCGAAAGAGACAATAATTACATAGAGATCAAGTCCATCATAGGTCACACCATACTGTTAAAAGCCTAATGCTAGTTATGCTATCATATGCGAGGACTACTAGACATGATAGAAAAACACAAATCCAGAAGAATCCTGAACTTTAAACCAAACCGCGCTAAAATGGAAGCTCCAAGGACGTGTTTGTTCTGAAGGATTGAGCAAAGATACAAAAATACCAATAAGCGATGGTGCCATGAAGATCTCTAGCCCGTGCTACCTACCCAAGAAAAAACTTAGCATATCAGTTAGGATGAAGAACTGAAATAACAAAAGATCAAAGAGAGAAGCAATTCAGCAGAAAGTGTTGCCAAGAAAAGTACAGCCAGAACTAGCTAGAACTAGCTATTTTTTTGTGAGATTTAAAAGTACAGAAGTTCACATATAATGTTATATGTTTTGTTCTATTTTTTTTTGTGAGATTTAGATTTGCAAAAGTTCAAATATAATGTTATATGTTCTGTTCATTTTTTTTTGTTGCAATATTTAGATATTCAAAAACTCACATATAATGTTATATGTCTTGTCTGGATAAGCATATAACGTTAAAGACTAAAAATAAGAAAAATCAAAAAGAAATGTTGCGTGTTAGAAATTTTTTACCACATATATAATATTGTATGTTAGGAAATTTATATCACTCATATAACATTAAAAAATCAATACATGAAAAATAGGAAAAAATAAAAAGAGAAATTTGTCACATATATAACATTAAATGTTAAATGTAGTGGGTTCAATAAAAAAATTGAAAAAAAATAAAAAAATACGTTTTTTGTTACGCATATAACGTTATATGTGGCGTGATGACAGTGGTGGTGGCGGCAGCGGCAGCGGCGGCAGTGGCGGTGGCGGCTTGATTGCAATAAAAACGAAAAAAAATGAAAAAATATATATTTTCGTGTTAGCCAAACAAGGCCCTTGTTTCTTAGGTAGGATATTTTTGTCATTGAAATTATTAGTGGACTTAATGGGTTATGAAACTTAGAAGTGGACTAGATGGATTTGGAAAGTGCTATAGTGGACTGAGAAAACCAATTACGAGATTTAAATCTTACCAAATACAGATTGTACCAAACTGTGAGAGCATCCACATTTGTCTCTTTACTTCCTCTCTCTACTCTAAACTAACGAGCCAGACCTCAAAAAACCCCCAAAACTCAGCGTTATCAGCCTCGTGGGAATAAGCTGAGAAGTAGCTCGAGCTACAGTTCCTCGTTGAAACACACGAGGAACTTTTCACTCGTTTCTGTTCTCCTGCCCATCTGCACTTTCATCTGGCGCCAAAATGGAACATATAGCCACAAGTGAGAGTCATTCTCTCTCCCTCATCAGCTCTCACAATAAATCCATCTCTGGTACAGTGGTTTGGGGATTGTTTGCTGGTTTTTTGGGGGTTGATTGGAGTGAATGATTTTGCTGGTGTGAGAGAGAGAGTGAGTGAGGTTGGTGATTTGGGGTTTTATTTGCTGTTTTTTTTTTTTGGGTTGATCAAATGGGTGATTTTGCTAGAGAGAGGGGGTTCGGTCGTTTGGGTTTTTGTTTGCAGCTGGTTTTTTGGGTTGGAAAGAAAGAGAGTAAAGAGAGAGGGAGGGGGGGGGTGGGGGGGTTTGGGGGGTTTTGTTTGCTGGTTTTTTGGGTTGGGAAGAACCGAAGAAAGAGTAAAGTTTGGTTTCAACGGTTTCAAAAAAATTCTGATTTTGCCGTTGTTTTCTTCTTCTTTTTAGAATAAAAAATTAATATTTTTATTGAGATAATTTTAAATTAGAGAGTCTGATACAGTAGAGATTTTTAAAGTGAGTAGCTAAAGTAATAAAAGTGGATTTTGAGGATTAATTTGGTCCAAAATTTGCTGAGCCTGGTGCGGATGCTCTAACTAAAGAAAATATGTAATCCAAACTCGTATCGGCAAATAAACCAGTAATTGTTTTGAAAAAATTTCCAGAAATAAAAACGAATAAAAACTGATTTTGATTTAAGACTGTTGGAACCGGGATTCGTTTATCACTGGAAATTCGCTACACACCAAAAAGAAAACAATATTAGAAAATTTACTGGACCAATTTCAGGCGTCCGGAAATTGGCAATTGAGGCTAAAATTTTTATGGAGAATATTAATTATATTTTTAAAGCAAATTCGTCCCCCACACCGATGCTTTTGGGTCTCTTAAACGTTTGCCTCTCAGGATTACCCGATTTTCGAATAACGGAAGTAGCACTACAATCTGTTCAACGGGCGAACTAGGAAACTGTGCAGAACTCTCTCAGAATATATATGTTATGAGTGCAGGAATTTTCGATACTGAAATGGGAGGAGATGGATCCTATTTATAGAGAAGAAGGCACCCCAACGAAGAGGAACGGTGACCAATCGGAATGGTGTTAGGAAAAGACACAACTGTTCAAAGTGGTCTCAGCCGAAGAGACACCACTGTTCGAACTTGTTTTAGCCGAACCAATACAACACTTTCCTATTTTCCCAAGGCACACGTTGCCAAGGAAAATGAAGTGTTGGCACCCATTGGTTTAGTTGCCACATGTTGGTTTGTAGCCAACTCTAAATTAATTCAAAAGCTTAAACAAATGAAGTAACTAATTTAATTAATTACTACAAGTACCCAACAAACTTTAAGCCTTAGAATTTTTATGAACCCGCTACCACGCATGGCCTGGTTCGACGGCAAACTAAACAATTTTAATCACTCCATATTTATTTATCCATTGCAGGACAAATAAATTACAACCAAACGAAATGGTTTACTCTGGATTCAATTTTCAAATTCACTTATTTCCAACAATGTTTCTGGGAAGATCAAAAGAATTTAGGAACACAAATTTGGACACAATGTTTAGTGTTTTAATAAATTGCTTTGAGCAATGCTCTCAAAATGTGATCCTAGCATTGCGCGGTTTTGAGTGGCTAGAATTTCGTATTTGGACTCATTTTTTGGCATGCGCAACTTGTTTGGTTGAGGTTTTTTGGAATTTGTTTTCTGACAATTATTTCAAAAAACTAACTTTCCCCTGAAATTAAATAAGCTGTAAAAGTATTCTCTTTTTTTTTTTCAAAAAATGCTCAATAAGTCCAATTTTTTTTTTCTTTGGCAAAACTTGTTAGAAACTATTCACAAAACTACAAAAAAATTTAAATAAATAATCCTTAGGCTCCGTTTGTTTGGATGTAAAATATTTTTTGGTAAAATATTTTATCCATTTTTCAAGTGTTTGGTTGCACAAAATATGAGTTACCGACAAAACCTCCGTATTTTACCATTTCCGTTGATCTCCTCTCTGGAACCCAGCAATTAACAACCCCTCTCCCTTTCTCTCCAATTTCGTTCCCCTCCATCTCTCACATGAATTACCTCTCTCCCAGATTTTGGTAGTATTTCGTTCTGGTCGATTAGATTTCGGCGATCTTCTTCTTCGTCTGAAGATGATTCCCTGTCCATTGATAACGCCAGCGCAGAGCAGAGACAGTAAACGCGCGCCAAACAGTCGTCTAATCGAGCCTAATTTAGAAAGAGTTGATTTTGGTCTGTACTTAATTATGATTTGTTTTGTTATGAGTATGTTTTCTAGTTTTACTAGGATTCTAATTTCTTTTCTGTTAGGATTTTAGTTCTATAAATAAGAGCTTCTTTGATGTACTCGTCCCATCCTTTCACTCTCTTCACCTATCAGAGATAAGTTCTCTGCATTTCTCTCTCTCTCTCTCTCTCTCTCTCTCTCTCTCTCTCATGTGTGCACCCATATCCTATCGGGAAAAATTCAAAAAAACCCCTGAACTTTGAACCCAATGTCAAATAGGCACCTGAACTTAAATAAACTTCAATTGAACACCTGAACTTTCACTCCGTTATTCAATTTACCCCCTACCGTCTCAATCCGTGACTAACAAACAGAACAAAATGTTAGAGGGAGAAATTGGAGGGAAACAACCGTGATTTGGCACCTTTTTAGGGCCCCGTTCGGCTACCTTATTCAATTTTTTTTCGTATTTGTTGATTTTTCATCAACTTTTTGGGAATTATTGCATCGTAATAACAAGAGGAATCTAAAAAGTAAAAAATTATTATCGAAATCCATTTTTTTAATAAAAATGAAAAAATTGGCTTATTTTTGTCTTTATTCAAAAAATTATATTTCAATCGTAATTTGTTACTTTTTAGATTCCTCTAGTTATGATGATGCAATAATTCTCAAAAAAAATGATGAAAAACTTGCTATGTTTGGATTTTTGTTTGAATTTTTTTTTGAAAAATAGTAGGAGTAATCAATTCGATAGGATATCGGTAAGTGCTTTTTCAGAAATCACAATGCGAATCAGACTGTTTCACCCTATGATTTCTGAAAAAGCCATTACCGATATCCTATCGAGTTCATTTTTTACAGGAACTCTTAAAAAATTATTTTAAAAATAATGAGCAGTTTGGATCATATTGGTGGGACCCGAGGTGGGCCCCATAAAAGTGTATGTGCAACATATGTGTAAAAGTGTATGTGCAAGTAGCATGACTGTGAAGAGAGATAGAGAGAGAAATATTGGAAGTATGAATAATCTAGGGGAAATTTTTAAAAAAATTCTTTTTGAATTGTAAAGAGAACAATAAAAAACACAAAAAAAAAATTTGAATAAAGACAAAAAATAAGCCAGTAAACTTATTTAGCCGAACGGGGCCTTAAAAAGGTGTCAGATCACTGTTGTTTTCCTCCAATTTCTCCCTCTAACGTTTTATTTTGTCTGTTAGTGTCTAGCTCAACAGTTGCCGTTAGGAAAGTCACGGATTGAGACGGAAGGGGATAAATTGAATAACGGAGTGAAAGTTTAGGTGTTCAATTGAAATTTATTTAAATTCAGGTGCCTATTTGACATTGAGTTCAAAGTTCAGGGGTTTTTTTGAATTTTTCCCTATCCTTTACCAGAGAGTACGATTAAAAAACCTACTCCAAACCCTCTCATTAATTGATTGGGGTAAAAATAATTGTATTGAAAAAGTATTTTATCACTACTAACCAAACATTGGAAAAACAAACACGAAAACTTTATTTTTATACAAAATATTTTACATGGAAAATGTTTTCAAGCATTAAACATATTACGTTGAAACAAATAGAGCCATAATTTAAGAATGTTGTGTAGAGAGTATTCATTTCCAAAAACTTCTGAATGAAAAGTAGAAAATTGGATTGAGTACTTACACATATTCAATTGATCTAATTTTTTACGAGGCCACTCGAAAAAAATATCTTAAAATTTATCAACGGAATGGATTATTTGTGTGGGATCCATAATAGACCCCATACAGCGATGTACGCCGTATGTACAACCATTGGTCAGTACCAATAGCACCTCTCTTTTGTTGATACCGCCACAGAATTTTTCGACGAACAAGATAATTCCATATATACATAGTAAAAGTTGAATACTCTCTCTCTCCCTCAATCCTCTTGGTCCAAATAGCACAGTTATTTTAAGGAGATCCTTCGTTATAATGTTTGTAAAAAAAGCTAGGAACACAACAATCCAAACACAACATCTCACATACATGTGGGGCCCACATATATGCCCCACATGTATGTAAGAGATTGTGTTTGGTGTTGTGTTTGGAATTTGAATTGTTGTGCATGTAGCTTATCAACTTTAATCAGGTATGCCAGACTTCTAATGCAACTCGAGGTTCGATATCTGAGATCAAACCAAAGCGGTAGCAAAAAGCCACCACCTCAATCTTGCCTCCTCATCGTCACTTTTTCCTTCGTGCTTGCTCGAGCAAGCAAGCACTTCTGAAAAAAATTCATTTCAAAGCATAACGGTACATTTTTGCTTTTAGAATAATGAAGCTTTCATCGATAACCCAAACCAATTAGCATGCCCAAATTCTATTTAGCTCAAATACATGACAAAGCAAAACATTTATCAGTGCCCGTGAAATAGTACATAAAATGCCCCCAAACAAGAGTCTTCGTAGTTTGTCAACACCACAAGGCAAAAGCACTCCCTGAAGTCTATACTTTGCATAAAGTACTCTAAATATCAGAACTACTTTCAAAAACAAAGACAAAAATAAGCCATCGTGCATGAAGACCTGAAAATGACAAATAATGCATCAGCTACAAGCAGTGGCGGATCCAAGAATTTTATACAGATGGGTTACCTTTTGAATACAAGATCAGCCAAGTCCTGTGCTTAATTTCTCTCACTGAAATTTAATGTTTCAATTTTTTTCTCTCTCACGGTAACTTATAACTTTCATTTACTATTTTACCAATTCTCAATAAGTACTAAACTTCAAACAACATTAAAAAGATTTTATTCAATTTTAGAAGTACTAGTTTAGACATTTTTTTATTTTAGATATTTCTGGCAAGATTGTTCTTTCCTTTTGTTTTTTGCTTTGCATTAAAAAGAAAGCAAAAGACGCCAACAGTAGTTGAACCTATGATCTCTTCAAAAAGACACAGAACAATTACCACTACAACACGAATCACTTTTGTGAGAAATGAAGACATGTGTATTATTTATTAACATTTTAGGAGGGTCACGTGGCCTAGTTGGGACTACATTGAATCCGCCCCTGGCTACAAGTCTTACAAGAAAAGCTCATATGGTAATTGGGGTTTTGTAAAAGAAATTTCGCCTTATATTACAACATTTCCATTGATTTCTCTTTGTAAGTCGAATTACTTCAACCTATCAGCATACCCAATACCACCAAGTCGACCAGTGACCACGCTCAAATATAGGGATCAAAACCTAATTTTTAAACCCATCAGCAAGGGCACATAAATGGATAATATGCTACCCTCCGAAACATAGAAGAGGTTGCAGACTCAATTCTAAGACTTAACGAGGTTGCGACCTCAATTCTGATGAACGATAGCAACGTATTATATCTCTATCATTTTGTAAAGATTCAAGTCAAACATGCAAAGCTTTCGAGTCCATAGTAACAGACTTCGCTTTCCACTATTTTTAGAATTTAACCAACTGATTCGATCAAAGGCTTGTTAGCAATATACAAGATGTTTATTGTACTTTGAAGTAATAATTTCCAAAAAAACGATAATAGCTAGAATCATTATTGAGTTTCAAAGAGTAACAAAAGCACCTTCAGTTATTCAGGAGAATCTTGTGACTGCTGTTACAGCCTTAATTTGTCCTTCAACAATCAAAGTATCGTTTACCAGAAAGCCCTTTGACGGGTCATGAAGATCCCTCAGCAACAAGAACTTGTTGTATCTCCAACACCTTGTAGAGGTAGAAAACCAAGAAGCATCTGCGGTAGAATCGCCGGTATACATTCTTATGTTAGCGTAATTTTGCAAACATTTGAAAGCACAAAACTGTTCATATGATAGCTTACCTTTGACAACATTTGAAAGCAGAAAACTGTTCAAAACTAGCTGTACGTCTTGCTATTAGACTAATAACGTAATGAGCTACAGATTAGTTGGGAACAATGACTCGAAGGAAAAGTGCAAGTTGACCTGTCATTTCCTCATGTTGACCACGGATTTGATCCCTTATGCGGAGTCTATATTCAGCATATAATAGTCTTTCAGGAAGAAGAGATACGGAATCGGCCAAATTTATACCCAGACATAAATATTCGCCAATCTGGCTCGAACATCCTTTTGGATAAACTGCTAGCTTCCTGGATTAAAAAAGAGAAATGGAGAATCACATCTAACTTCAGCTACTTACACAAAGCCATTGGAAAGGAAAAGTGCATAAAATAGAGGAGATGCCATTTTTTCTCTGCACTCGTGAACTCTTCAGACCAACATTGCTCCGTATTCAAAGCTGAAAATTTCTCCAGCTTCCATGAATGAAAGTTGTCATCACTTGCCTTTACCATGGATACACACTCTCCATTGCCAGTAGACTTGATAACAAAAATCTCAGTGCCAAATATGCATGAATCATCCACTAGGTATCCATTTGATGCATTGTTGAAGTTCTCAAGGGAAAGCAATCGAGCAAACCCATGCTCTGTCTTCATCCCATGGAATCGCGCTACTCCACCATTGCCATCTATTGCACGAAGAGTGAACCACCAAGTATAATAAACCACAACAAAAGCGCGCTCGCACACACAAATGCATACACACACACAGACTTGATGGTATATAGGCAGCTAGACGTACCTTGGAACGTCAAATACTTGTCTCGAATTTGATCATACACGAAAATCTTGAATATCACATTAATTTCCCAACCGAGTGGCAGAGTATCTGTTTCTGCAATTACCAAGTAGAGAGATACGTATCCGTCTGCATTTCTTTCTTTCCTTCCTCTAGGATACAGTGACAGTTTCCTACAACACAACCCAATCGCCTAAGCTATATTGTATCCCAAATGGAGCGCAATTATTTACAAAGTTTGTAAATGTAGAAAATTCGAACTCACCAGTTATAGCCACCAGCTTCAAAAATATCAGATTCATATTTCTCCACTTTAGACGTTGATAATATGTTAGACAACATCGAGAACGAATCGATCTTGAATGTGTAGTGAGCAGGCGGCACCCCTCTTGTTGACCTTACAACTTCTTAAAAATGATTGAAGTATCAAAATAAGAGTGCTTGGAGACTTCTAGCTATCTCAATTGTAGATAGTAATTTTTTTTTATCAGACTAAGGAAATAGACGATTCAACACTGTTAATGTAATTGGCGATTTCCGGATGTGACAAACCGTTGGAGTTTGTATTTATTCTTTTTCCATTTTTGGTTTGGGGGGTGATTTTATTTTGTCTAGATTAGATACTTCGCCCGTTGGTTCAAGAGTTGATCACGAAGGCCGTGCCGTGCTTTTTGCTTGGAAAGGTATATGCATCTCATGTGCATTTAGCTTAATATTTTTCCATGCATCATTAAAGCTATTCGGTGTCTTAATCTTTTATGAAATATCATTTATGCACTAACCTTATATTATTGGCCTTGTTTTATTTGAAGGGAAATTTTGTCTAAGGCCATTTTAAGTGCTTGTGCCGTAGTAGCGCCTTAGGAGCACCTTACCAGATTAAGACCCTTGCATGCATGTTAAGAGAGCCTTAGTAGTGCCTTAGCCGAGTAAGGCCCTTGTACGCGTGCTAAGAGCGCCTTTAGAGGGCTCTCCAAGATTTTTCTTGCTTGACCATATATAAACTTGTTTTTCATTTTTCTAGGGCTAGAAGAGATATAATAGCCCACTTTAGAGAGAGAAAGCATTATCTTCTTTTCTCTTGTCCCTTCATTTGCATTTTGAATGAGTTGAATCTAGCATTCAATCATCTTTGTTCAATCTAGAGAAATGCTTTGATGATCCATGTATTCTCTCTAGATTGATTCTTTTGCATAAAAATCTTCACTTTACAAAATCCATATTTTCATGCCTATGAATCTACATGGCCGGATGATACCGGAGCCGTTCTAGAGCGGAGATCGAGATGGTGTTGCTCGAGGAGTCCATGGAATCAAGAAGGGGCACGGGGTGCTAGGCAAGAAGCGGAGTTAGGTGTAACTTGGGGTAAAAGTTGGTAATTCCTAACTTGTTGTATTTTGCCTAACCTTCTGATTTATGGAAATTTGAGTATATTAGGCCGTGGTTTTATGCTTAGGGTGTTTGTGACCCTAAATAGTTTCCACGTATAACTCGGTGTTTGTGTTCTTTAGTTTTATCGCTCTTTACTTATATTGTTGAATTGAATTGCGTGGCATGGGGATTGGATAGTTGTTTGATTTGTTAGTTGCTATAATTTTAAATCGGTCGTTCCATTCACCCCCCCTCTTGGAATTTGTACTGTATTAGATAAATTCAAACACTTCTCCAACAATATCTTGTATTGAAAGCACTAGCACAAAGCTAGAAAATATGAGTAGTGTGTGGAGGTACAATGAAATCACAAACTGATCAAAAAACTATTTCTGTAGCAAAATAATAATACGATAATAGAACATATATGCTACATTGAAAGCAATAGCACAAAGTAACATTTTCATCAACCCACATTATTTGATGCTCCTGGTCATGGTAGGCCACACAAATGTGTCATGACTCATGAGGAGGGAGTTGGGGCACCGACCTATCATGTCCCACGGGCATCCGATAATCAAGGGAGAGAGAGAAAGAGGGGGTACCAAAGTCTGCACCGTCATTAGGTATAGGATGGAGCTCTTCCATGTTTTGCGGCTTTCTTTCTGCACGGGATTTGGCTTTTCTTTAAAAAGGGTTTTTTGGGCGTCCATTTATAGAGGGATTAGGGGGAGAACCCAAGCAACAATTGTTTAATGGGATTGCATCGGAACAAGTACGGAAAAACTTAAACGAGAATTTTTTCAGTGCCGGTGGTACCACGTACGTCACCCGTTTAACTTACGTGGTGCCCGAGTGGGCACATTTGAGCCGTCCAAAAATGTATTGGACGGCTCAAATTGAAACACTCTCTCTCCTATCACCACCACACTCTCTCTCTCCAAATTCGAGCCGTCCAAAATTGAAATGGACTAATGCATTGAGCGGACACCACGTGGTACCCACTCGGCACTGAAAAATTTCTCAACTTAAACACACCCTACGCCTTCCTGTGGTATTTATTTTCATTAATTGGCAGGAATATGATAGGGAGAAGTTTATCTTGAGTTCTTTTCAAATTCAAAGGGACTATTAAATCCCCCACAGAAAGGCGTAGGGTGTTTCGACTAAATAAGTCACTTGACTTTTTTTTTGTTTTAATTTTAAAAAAGTTGTATTTGTTAGTTTCACTTTAAATTGTTGTGCATTATTGGTTTGTCTCAACGGAAGTAATCAAAAAATTATGATCTTAGCTTAAAATTTTTTGAGTAAAGACAAAAATCAACCAAAAAACAAATTTTTCGGCTTCATTCAAAAAAAAATTAAGTTAGGATTACAATTTTTTTGTTTTCCGATTTCTCATGAGACGAACCAATAATCCACAAGAATTTGAAGCAAAACTAACGAATGCAGAAAAAAATTGAATAAATACAAAAATTTAGCCAAGTGGCTTATTCCAAAACACTTGTTTGTTAATGTCGCCCCCGATCCTCTTAGCTTTTTGGATTTTTTTGGCAATTTGTCATTATTCAAAAATCATGTTTGTTTGTTTTGCACCAAACTTTTATGAGTTATTAGTTTGTCTTGATAAAAACTCCAATATTTATGGTAAAAATCATAATTTCTTACTTTTTCGATTCGTCTTGACAAAACAAAGTAACAAACCATTATTCTGCCAAATTTTGATACAAAATTAACGAACGCGAAAAAAATTAAATAAAGATAAAACTCAAAAAGGATTATAAAGAAAAGGGGAAAAAAAAAACTACTCATTTTATGGTAGTCGACCGGGCACCCGTGTGTCTTAGCATTAGTGGTCTTCATTTCGACCATTGACCAACCCACGGTTCTCATTTGCAGATGTCGAACTTTCATCAAATTTTCAACAATTGAAAAGTTTCATCAAATTCTCAAATTTTCAGAAGTAACCCAATGACACTTTCTCGCCTTTTCCACGTGGAAAGTGAGGGTTCGATTCTCGCTAGGAGAGCAAATATTTGGTCGAGTGGTTGATGCCATTTGAATTTGCTTCATCTGTATGCAGCTTAATAGTACCCTTTTTCCATCCTCTTAGAAGCAGACATCTATCGGGTGGAAAAAAAAAAACCAATAACAAGAAGAAAAACTCAATTTACAAACCCTAGGCTGGATTGTCAACCATTACATGGCAACATTAATCTTGATCCCAGCGTTCTTTGTCTGGGAACATGTTAGAAATGCATTGATAAAAGAACATCATGTTACACATATGCATGGTAGGTTGTAATATTCTCTTATCAATGGATCCCAACGTTCTTTAATTGCAAGTTTCGGTGTGGAATATTGGTGACATCATGGGCGGCTCCAGTATTTTATCCAACGGTGACCAAAAAATGCGTTATATGTAAATGACGAAAAACTTGAGGCAAAAAATAAAAGGGATTGATTTTGCCACTCCTATTTTTGTTAATGTCATTCCCTTTTGTGTCTTAATTAGATGATTTGTTTTATGAGAGAAAGGGAGTGATATTAACAAAAAGAGAAGTGGCAAAATCAACTCCCAAAATAAAGTTAAATTTTTTTAACGGCAAAAGAGAAGTTCTTGAATCATTGAAAACGAATTATAATGATTAAAGAAACCCAAAGCACATCAACATCACAAATACGGCGCAAGCATCCCGACTATGTTGACCCCTCATGACATCTCGATTGTAACGACCCTGATTTTTGGTAAATAAAAATTTCATTAAATATTTGAATTTTTGGAAATTTCTTTTAAAACACCTTTTAATTTCTAAAAATCTGTCATAATTAGATTTTAGCCTTTAAAAATTTATTTTTTAACTAGAAATCCTACTTGGTAAGTAGAGTTAGATTCTAACCGATTAGTTAGAGGAACCGAACTACCAATTCATCTAGTTATAATTCCCTAACCCTAGATGGACCTTTTTGACCATCTTTGAGCCTTATGAACCCCTCTAACCCTGGTTGAACCTTTGGACCCAATGAAGTAATCATTTTATTCTCATGACTAGTCATTCAAGCCCATACCTAACTCCTTTATTTCTTTAACCATTGGTTAATAAATGCTAGGGGAATTTTTGACCATTGGTTAATAGCAATTAGGTTACCAATGAAGCCTTGATTTGACAATACAAGATCATGGACCATGTCATTACTTTACTTCCAAAAGAAGTAAGCTTAGTCTTGTCAACCTTACTTACCATTAATACATCTTTGACCATTGGATAATAATTGCTAGGGAAAATATTATCCCTTGGATAATAATTGTTAGGAGAATTTTTACCCATTGGATAATGGAAGCTAGACTTGCCAAGGTATATATAAACTTGACAAGAAAAGTCATACCAAAGGAAGTCATTAATTTGCTTCCAAAAGAAGCAACCTAAGCATTGTCACTCATCACCTCCCATCCTAGATTATTTGGTACCTAAGTGTACATATATATATATATATATATATATATGAGTTGTACATGGTACGAGATAGAGAGAGAGAGAGAGAGAGAGAGAGAGAGAGAGAGAGAGTGTGTGTGTGTGTGTGTGGTGTGTGCTTGTGTCTTTGTTCACTCCCACAAGTCACTCTTTAGCCCATAAGCCTAATATCTACTTGACAAGCCATTTCTAGGCATTTTTTAACACAATCCTAGCCATCATTTTACTCTTTCTCGCAAGCAACCTCAACCTAGGACAAGACAAGGCCAAAATCCTTCATGATAACCTAGATTTTGAACCTAAAATTGGATGACAAGGCATGGCATGCTTTGTGATGTGATTTGACTACACAATGAAACAAATCCATGGGAGCAAAGAGGGGGGGGGGGGGGCGGGCAGCCAATGTGAGGGGGAGAGGGAGCCCAAATTTTGCTATAAATAGGACCCTTACCCAAGCATTCAACTCACACCTTCGACCTCCAACTTCTCTCTCTAGAAAATATAATGTTCTTACTTGTTCTTGCCTAGTTCTTTTTTGATCTTGAAGTTCTTCATGAGTTCTTCAAGAAACTCATCCGAAACCGCCACTCGACCACTCTCTTGATCCAAAAAGTTCAAGTAGTTTAGTCAAGATCAAGTTTCGAGAGAAACCTTTCTCTTTCGAAGCTACCGAAAGCTTACAGTAGGAAGTTACTCCATCCGATAGTCGACTCACTTCCGTAGTCGTCACTATCCCCAAGAAGAACGGTAGAATACCTCTTCTTACTACTCTAAGTATACGTAGAATACTCTTACCCCCTATATATCTCTAAGTATATGTAAAATATCCCTAACCATTTTTCTTTAAGTAGATAAGGTTATCTATTGCTTATAATGACTGAAATGCATGGTAGTTACCAAACTTATTTTTGCTAATGGAAATATGAGCATGTTGGAATAATTGACCTTTATTCTAATAAACATGTGTTGTTTTGAACTTCCCATAAAAGAGGAAAAAACGGATTTTGAAAGATAAGAAATTATCGCTTGATTTGAAGTGTTCGTATTTTGATCTTTAGGATGGTTGTGAGCATGTGTACATGAATTGTTTGTATTACTTGTTGTAAAAGCATAAGTGATTTTCACGCCAAGGGCGTCCGTACATGTGGCGTTATGCTTTAAGTTGTGATATGAGCATGTTGAATATTATAGAGTTAGATGATCTTACTAGTTTAGTTCCAAGATTACAATAAATGATTTATGATTGCTTAAGTAGAAAAAGTCCTACCGCGAAGTCTATATATGCATGAAAACGAGACACAGGAAACGAGAAAGTTAGAAACATGATACATAGGGTGTGGTTAATGACAAGATATGTTTTGAAACCGCAATGTGGCCGGAATTGGTAGCCCATTGTGTGTATAGAAAACCGCGATGTGACCAAACTTGGTAGCCTATTGTGTGGATTGCGAAAACCGCAACGTGGCCGGACTTGGTAGCCCGTTGTGTGAATGAAAACTCACAATGTGGCCAGACTTGGTAGCCCATTGCGTGGATTGCGAAAACCGCAATGTGGTTCGACTTGGTAGCCTATTGTGAAGATTGCCAATGTGGCCGGACGTGGTAGCCTCATTGATAATATGACTTGGTTATCCACGGAGAGGAGCCAATGCAGATTTTGTGTGCCAATGGAAACCCGGTGTGGCAGAATCATTGTGAGGATACTCGGGAGACCGGAATGGCGGAACCGAGGTTGGGTGTGTTAAAAATAATTTTGAAAATGTTGATTTGGAAGAAGAAAAGTGAAAATGATGACACGGTCTACGATGAGTCGCGTAGGAGGAACACAGAAAATCATGGATACAAACGTTTGTTTGGATAGTGAATGTAGATATGTCATTGTTAGTTGATTTGTTAAATATGCATGTACCACGTGGAAATCGTTAACTTTACGATCTATTGTTTGTAAGTTAAAGGTTAGTAGGTATAGGATTATTCTGCTGAGCTCTTGTAGCTCATGGTGTTACTTTTGGTGACTCTGACATATTATATCGGTGGCGATACTGGTATAATGTATTAGACTTTGTAGATGATCGAGCTGAACTGTACACCTTAGAGGCCTTTGGAGCTGAAGAGCTGGTTAGGATGGAGGAGCAGGCGGAACTGTAGTTAGAAACCCCAGTTCCCCTCCCTTTTGTAATAGAGTACTCTTATGAAGGTTGTGATGTAATAATGAGCCAGACTCTATTTAAATTTTCAATAAAATTATCTATTTAACATTCCCAAAACTCGGGGCGTTACACCGACAATCACATACCAACAAGGGAAAATGTATACAGAGATTCCTCCTTTTTCTCGCTCACCAATCTATTGTTTAGGTTCCCAAATTTATTGGGGAACTTATTTTGGTTTTTTTTGCTATATTATTTAGTTATCCAAATTTAATTGGACTTTCAAATAGTATAGAACTTTACTACCACCGGTTCACCACATATCCACAAGCACTTATGTATACCATGTACACATGCAAACACTAAAAACACACATATCACATTTTGAACGCAAAAACATAATCACACTCACATTGTGGGTGGATATGTACTAAAAGTGTTTGTGTACAAAAAGATATGTGTTTCGTCAATAAAATTGTCAACACAAAAGAGCTCGACTTTTTGGAGCTTACATAAAACTTTATTTATTTTAACTCCGCGTGAGTGATCTAGTGCCGACGATTACTATAACTTGCAAGCCCATCTTTAAATTGTTAAAAAAGAACGATCCCACTAAAGTGGATAGAAATTTTTAGTTCATTTTTTCATCGACAGAGTTCAAGCCCCCTCATATTACGGTGGAGCTACCTCTGGGTGAAATGGTGATTAGCGTGGGTTGGGAAATGAAGGTGGTGATGAAATAATTTCACGTTTAACTTGTTTTGCTTTTTCAACAGTAGTAATGCTTCTCTCTCTCTCTCTAAAAGTTCCACCAGAAGAGTTGGCAATTAGGGCTTCCGCTGCCTGGGGGGAGACACCTCCCATCCCTCCTCCCCCTGTACGTTTTTCTCTCTTTCCCCTTTCCCTACACAAATCCTCTCCTTGCTCCCTTTCTTGCCGTTTTCTCCCTGCCATTTCTCTTCCCGGTGCTGTCGTTCACCCGCTGGCTACCACATCTGGGGGTAGTCGGTTGTCCTAACGGCTAGGTGTTGGTGGCGGCATCGGGTGGAGTCACAGCAGCACGGTTTCCATCCAGTTCTGCTCTTGGGCAATCTTGGTCTTTGGCCTAACGGCTTTGTGTGACTGTGCAGCCGGTGTGGGGTGTTGGCTGTGGAGATCCGGTGGTTTGGTGGCGGGTTGCGGTGGTTTTGGGGTGGCATATTGGAAGTGCTCAAGTGACGGGTGCTCCTGGTCGTTTATAAGATCCGAATTGGCGGTGTCTTGGCGGCCATCTATGGAGTCCAGCACCTCACGGGGTTCGCGTCGTCTCAGATCATCTTTTCTTGCCATCGGCTACTGGTTGCTTTCGGGTGTTGTGGTTGGTGTTGCTGTCGGTTGAGTGGTGGAGGTGGGGCTGTGGCTGGTCCGGTGGTGGTTGGGGTTTTCAGGTGGTGGCGGCGGTGCTGATCAGATTTGGTGCGGCAATGGAGGTGCTTTCTGTGTAGGGTTTAGGATGTGGTAGGCAAGCTCTTGTTTGGGCTGACTTTGTTGGGCCAGGCCCATGTGATTTAATGTCATATTCTATGGGGCCTTGTCTGTTTGGGTGTGTTTCGGTTTGGTCCAAACAGTTTTTTCTTTCATCTAACCCTTGGTTGGATTCTCCTTTCCCTTTCCCCCATCTTGATGTACTCTTTGTCAAGATTTCTGAATAAAATTTTTTTTGCCTATCAAAAAAAAAAACAGTAGTAATGCTTCTCCTAAATTAAGCTAATGCTATTTTTTAGGATCTTCTCAGAATTTTAATTACAGTTGCATAAGGTTTTTTGAGTTAACAATTTGTTCCGACGAGATAAATTTTGGAAGTATAAAATTATGTCCAAAGACAACAAAAAAAAAAACTAAAAATGATATATATTTTAAAAAAATACAATTTCCTGTTTTTCAGGTGTTTCTAACTTCGATTGAATACTTTATATTTTCCCAATTTCTCTTATCGATTAATTAATCTTAAATATTTTCACGAAAAATTACACAAAGCAAAAAAAACCAAATATCGCACATGCCACTTGAGAATTATTGATTTAAGCATAACACCCAACTGGTGCCCAGATGGCTTAACTTACTTTTGTGACTTTTCGGCATAGTCTTTTTGGTTATTTTTGTCTAAATAAAAATAATTTTTATTTCATGTCATTCGTCTGAATGAAAGGAATAGAAAAGGTATGAAATTATAGACCAAAGTTAAGAAAATGTTCATATAATTAGGCCACGGAAGTGACGAAAAAATATTGAAATTTTGGAAAAGACTAATTTTTGCGCGAGATTGACTTCAGAGCTTTTACATTGAGTAAAGATTTGAAAAAGGTATAGCTGCTGGATATATTCTGGCCATTAACGGGTCCACTTTAAAGGTCGATATTGGTTATATTCTTAGAATTTGTTGAGAACGTTAAACATGTCAAAAATAATGTTGATCTAATATTATTCGATACATTTCCAGTATATTTAGGGTGATAATTTCCGGATTACACTTTCTTATAATGGCTAAAATTATGCATAAACACAAATACTCAAAGACAAATTCTAAAATGTATTTATAAGAAGATCGAGTGCAAAAATTATTTTCCCTCATCAACATAATAAATTGCAACTTTCAATTGGATATGTTTCCCAGTTTTCCAAGATCAATTTAAAAAATAAAATTGAATAATTTTTCCCGAACCATATCGAGAACATTGCATCGTAAACGATCACTAAATGGCGTTTTGTCCTCTCAATACAGACCTCAATCATGCAAAAAAATTTGCGCTTCCACTTTCAATCATTGCATTGTGTTCGCACTTTCAGTGAATTTTATTAGGTTGAGATGTGTTTCAAAGACGCTTTCACATTCGCGCTCTCACACATGAATTATCAGACCAAATATGGTACCAATGAAACTTTGGAGTGGGCCCCACGCCGTAGGTACCCATTTTATCGGTTCTCGTAGCTTTTGGTGCGAATTATGTGACTTAGAGCATTCATAGTGGAATAATCAGAAGTTGATAGTAAAAAATTGTCATATCATCTTTTGGTTATCTATTTAAGGAGTTGCTAAGATTAGTAATATGGAGATCCACCATGGTACAATCAAAGTTGAATAACCAAAACTTGACACATCACCTTTTCAACTTATATAAATCTAGAAATTGTGACATAGAAAACAATTTTTTAAAAATAGTTTCAAACTAATAAAAATAAGTTATTAGAAAAAGAGAAAATAGTTTTTTGAAAACTTTGATTAAAAAAAAACAGTTTTCAGGAAAAAGTAAAAAAAAAAAACAGCTTTTGAGAAAAAGTTTTAATAAAAAACAGTTTTGCAAAAATTTACTTTTAAAAGTATTTTTCTTAGAAACATGTTGAAAATGGAAGAGGGATAAGGTTTTTGTGTAATGGTGGTGTTCTTGATTGAAAAAATATGAGAAACACTAAATTTGATTATTGGCAAAAGATTATTAGTTTTGATTATCCAATTTCCAAAATTTGATGAGTTGCTAAGAGGTTGCTAAGTTTGGTTATTTCAATATGAGGCCATCCACAGTGGTATAATCAAAAGCTAATTGTTGTTAAAGTTAACAATATTTGTGCAAAAAATGGCTCACAATGGTATAATCAAACTTAGCAACATCTTTAGAAATAATCAAATTTTGGGCTTTGGATAACCAAAACTAGCAACCTTTTCAATAATCAAAATTTGTGAACCTCACATCACTTTTCTTTCCCGTTTCTATTTTAGGTTGCATTCTTATGAACTTAACTTAAATATGAAAATTGTCTTTATTTAAATTTTTTTCGCATTTTTTAGTTTTGTGCCAAATTTCTATGAGTTATTAATTTGTCTTCACAAGAGGAGTTGAAAAAGTTTTTTTTTTTTTTTTACTTTTACCCAAGTATTTGAGAAATAATAACTTTTTAGAAGAAAAAAAATGATTTTTTCGACTAAAAAGTGATTATTCCTTTTATGTTCCTCCCCCAATGGTTTAGTAAATATTGAACAACCTTGCAAAAAAAAAAAAAAGGAAGAACCTTGCATTCTTTTCCAAATTCAAGAACACATTTGATTTTTTTGGAAAGATTAAGAGAGTGGTGGATTTGTGATATAGGCTATAGGAATAGGAAGGAAAAAAAAAAGTTTTGGTGTTGTTTTGATAGATAACACCAGGAAGAACACCATATATTCGATATATTTTTGCCCAAAAAAAAATGTAATGGAGAGAAGTGAATGGCGGGAAACAGAGGGGGGAAGAGAGATTGTGTGAAATTATGATGGAACCCTTATTTTGGTTATGGACTAAAAGTGACCATTGTGAACCTCAACATTGTTAAGCTTAGCAACATTTTAAATGAATAATCAAAAGTTGATGTGTCAACTTTTGGTTATTCATTTTTGATTATACCACTGTGGATGGCCTGAGTTCTTTTTTGAGCAAATGCTACTAACCTTAGCAACCTTTTGGTTTTTGATTATACCGTTCTCCATTCTCCTTAACTTTTTGTCTATTTTGTTTTGTATGTTTTTTTGGTATTTTTGTTTGATTTGCGCAACATATTTGGATTAATTATTTATCTCAACGAGAGGAGTCTCAATTATAGAATTACAATCAAAAGTAAAAAAAAAAGTTTATTAAAGATGAAAAATACCAAATTGTCTTCTTTGTCTAAATATAATCTTATATGAATTCTTTTCAAGATCGCCCACATTTTTATCGTTCCTGTCAAGACGAATGTTTGATTCTAAAACTTACACGAAAAACTAAAAATAAAAAATACGTAAAAGAAAAAGAAAAAGAAAAAATACCAAAATAAAATTTAGAAGAAAAGTGCCTTGTTCTTTTTGCAATTTAAAAAGAATTTTTCAAAAAATTTTTCCTAAATTCTCTCTACTTTCAATAGTTCTCACTCTATTCATATCTACTTATTACCCCTACTATTTTTCAAAAAACTTTTCAAAATGCAAATCAAACAAAGCATTAATAACCGAAGAGGTGGGTTTCGAAGCCCTATGAACACAACTCTCTCTCTCTCTCTCTCTCTCTCTCTCTCTCTCTCTCTCTCTCCAAATGCAATCCCCGTCGTCGGGTCGTCTCTCTCTGTGTCCCTGACCCTGTGTCTGAGAATTAACAAAACCCTATAGCCATGATCACCAACAGATCCATGCTCCGATTCTCGCCCCGGTCGGGGTTGTTCGATCGCGCTATTCGCGTCTTTGGCCCCGGATCTGAAACTTCTATCAATTCCGATAAGCCCCTCAGGTCTTTCTTTCACATTCCACAAGTCCACGGTGTTCGAGGCAAGTATATGCTTATTTGGTTTCTTCAATAAGTCTATAGTCATAATCTCTTTGCCTATTTATGTTCAAATTTGTCATTTGGGTTTTGCTGAATGGTGTTTTCTATGCCTTTACCAGCTGGTTCAGTTCGGATTGCAAAGTGTATTATTAGGGTAAAAATAAGCCTTTTGGTAATAGTATAAATTTTTCAATAACTTACCGAATTTCATAACATTCTACAAGTTTACCAAGTCCAGTTGGTTGTTAGTACTTGTTACATAATACCCACCCTTGGGTCGGCCCAGAGTGGTAAGGGCGGACCTGTGCCTGCGACATGGCAAGGTTCGATTCCCTTTGTTGGCACTCAGGATTCAACTGGGGGTCATGGCGGTGGGGTTGCTGCGCTAGTTCCTCGTAGGTTTACATTGCTTGGGGGTCCAATCTGGCCCTGCCATGGGGTGGTTTCTACGCCATTAATAAAAAATAGTACTTGTTGCCTAACTCAACGAATAGAATACAATCAGCCATGGGACCATTTTTTATTTTGGCGGTGCCGACATTTGGAAGGAGAATTCCCCCCATTGACCAATTTATTTTGAAATATCTATTGAATTTGCACGTAAACGAAGGTCATCATCAGGAAAACATAGGATTGTTGCTGGAATTCAAGTTCGTAGTCTTACGAGTAAGTATCACTGCTGAATGACGTGTAGTGAATGTGTAAACTGTAAACTAGTAGGTTACAGATGCACACAAAATAGTAGTAATCAAATAATGTAACTTACGAAATGAAGGATAAGCTATGAATTGTGGGCGAAATTGGAAGTTCACCATGCTGTTGAACTATTATAAACTGGTTAACCGCTGGAAAAGGGTATTTAGTGTAATGCCCATAGAAGTTTGGATTAGGAAGAACTATGGGGGTGTTAGTAGAATTGGAAGGGTGAGACATCTATACACAATGCACTATATGTAGCAGGTTTATGCGAAAGAATCCCCAGTTCATATGGGAATAGATAAGCAACCATGTCGAATATTGGCTCTCACAAACCCTGTGGGTGTAACCTTTTGATTTTGTCCTTGCCCCGTTTATTTATTTACTTTTTTTTATTGGTGAAAGTCAATATTGTTAGAATAGTTAGATTAACACACCTTGGAGGAGGAGTTGAACTCCTGAGTCCTGACCTCCTTTTCTCCTAGCCCTTACGTGCACCTCCTAATGTCATTGCGCCAAAGGCCTCTTGTCTCATTTATTTATTTGCTTGGGGTAGCTATATGGAAGGAAAGTAACAAATTAAATCCTACATTGGGACCTAGGAGGAACTGAGTACAAATTTGTTAACGCAACATGGTAAAATAAATCAACTATATCTTACATGATGGTGTGGACAAATGATTACATAAAGGAAACAATTGGTTAGCTAATACAAACACACATATTAGAGTTGATGGGAATTCTTGCTTAGATAGCAACAGCCATATTCATTCTATCAAAGAGGTGACAACATTGAGAATGGAAGAAAATGGAGTGAATAAGAAAGCTGATTGTCTAATGACTCTAATAATATAGGAGTATTGTCTGCCTTTCTGGTGGTAAATACTCGCTTTCAATCCCTCACATAGTTTCCATATGATAGAATTACAACATTAGCCGCTGACCGCGTCGTTCCGTGTCAAAAATATATTTATAAAACTAAGAATTAACTACTACTCTGTAGAATAGTGGTCGAGACCGAGTATTGTTCCAATGGGGACTGAATGGCTAAGTTACGACAAATTCGATTGATTTTTAGATTAATTTGGAAAAGTAAAGATTGATTGGTTGATTTGTTTTGAAGAGCTAATTAAACTAAAGAACAGTTTAATTAAAAGATTTAGAAACGATGGAGGAAAATATCTAGAGTTTCGAATCCACCCCGACTGCGTAACAATAATATTTATAAGCTAGGTTTATTTATTCGAATCAAAAGAGATTATTGCTAGGGCTTGCAAACTCTAACGATAATCATCAAGAAAATAATCGGGTTGTTAAAAGGCATAGATTATCCCATAGCACGGACCGTCTCTCAGTAGCACGATCTGGCCACCTAACGGCACGATCCGTCTTACGAGCATAATCTATCTCAGAACTCCAACCTCAACCAGTGAAAACCATCGCAAAACTAGGTATTTGAAATCTAGAATACAAATACTCAATCGATAGAAAGAATTAAAATCAATTCATTCAATTGCAATGAAAAGGGTTCTGAGTTTTACAATCGATCCGAATGTTAAAACCTAAACATATACATATACAAAGTTACTTGGAACGGTGCTTCATCTTCCCCCTAGACAAGGGGTTTAGCCGGCCATGAAAACGTGCGCAACTCTTTCTTCTATTCTGCTCTCAGCCGGATGCTCTCTGAAAGACGTCCCCTTGTTATGTGCGTGTATTGCTCCTTTTATATGTGCGCTATCCCCCAATGCAAACCCTCCTCTTTCTCTTCATATAAGCCCTGACGACAATTGGCTTAGGAAAGCCCATTACTTTTCTTGGTCCAAATCATAGTCAGAGTGCGTTCCGGTTTCTAGAAAAAAGAACTTTTAGAAAAAGAAGGTAATTTCAAGCTCAAAAATCATTTATTTACGCAAATAAATTTTCTACTAATATGGATCTTATTTGATAGATCTCATCAAGATCTTTTAAACGGTGCAAAAAATATTGAAAAAATATTTTTCATTTGCATTATATTTGAGTTTGAAATTACCTCCGTTTGAAAAAAAAGAACTTTCTGTAAAAGTGGAACACCCTCTCAAACTAGCTAAAGAACAATTCCTTTGGGCCCACCAATACATGTTTAAATTATAATGTTTGCTGCCAATTCCAATTGTGAAACCTTGTGGACAGTAGAAGAGGCCCATCTCTATTGCTATTTTATTTTCTCCACCGAGCAAATGCTAGCCAATTAATCTTTGCGGCAACTCTTCGTAAAGACCTTTCAATTTATACGTTTTTGCACCATCGGTCTCCAAGGCCTGCATACACCATAAAACACTAAAACGCGCCAAGTAACAATGTAAACGGACCGAAAAGACACAAATTAGAAGGATTAAATGGGTGCTTTTTAGCACCTATCACACCAGTATGGAAAGAAAATCTTTGCAACAGTGGCCCTAGCATAGTAACACCCTCCTTCATTCAAGTATTCTGTACAAGAGATGTAGGTTTTGCAAACTGTCCGGAGTTATTGCTGGGTGGGCAGTTCTTTTATTAGCTGAATTTGTTTTTAGTTTCATATGTTCATCCATTTCTGTCGATAAAGGTTACGAAGCACTGTCAAACTCTATTCGTTTTTGTAGGAAAGTTACATAGCATAAGGAAAGGGGATCAACAAACTGTTCTCCCTTGTATACAGTATAGATTGGTATTTGGAGGAATTTTTTTTCGCTTGAAAGATGTAGTCTATATGTTTATTTGTTAAGTTGGTTTGTACTTTTGTCATCAAATGAATGGGAATAATTCTCAAAAATCGAAGTAGCTTTTGAAATAGAGAATATATGGAGGTATGGTATCTGTTCAGTACAAGATGAAAAAATGTCTTGAAACAGTGGGGTTTCTCAGTTATGTAGTTCACAAGGGTGTTTGGATATGGTTTCATAATTTTTCATTTGGCACCATTGAAGAAATGGTTAGACTGCATTTCAAATAAACATCATGCCTCAAACTGCTATGATTTTCATGCAAAGGGCCTGGCCATGAGAACGATTCCACGCTTTCCAAATGTGTCAGTAACATTGTGGATAATTTTAAGGAACTTGTGGAGTGCGATTAGAATCTCACAGCCTTGGCTGGAACATTTCTGAGGAGAATGCCATTGACGTTCCTCAGGAACCCTTGTGAGTAGTTAGTAAAGGAATAATATAATTTCTAATGTCTCAATAAAACCATGTCAGCTTGGCATGACGATATGTATGTGGGGTTTTCAGGTCTGGATGGTTTAAAAGGCAGTACTTATATTCATAGCAACAGTGAAGCAGTTGCCAACCTCAATGTCGTTCCTCAACTATTGGCCAGTTTGGGTAAGAAAGTGAATGCGAGTGTTTGTCCACCCAATGCAGTCAGTTTAAGGAATTCCATTCATTCTTCAAGTCAGAAGGAGTTTGAGACAACAGAAAGGAATACAAGATCCATGAATTTTGTTAGGGGAATAATAGAAGGGGATAGAAGGAGCAATATGGGTGGTTCTGAACTTTCTCAATACGGTGTTGAACACAATGCAGATATCGTCCATATAAAGCTGATGCGCAACAATACCTTTGTTACTGTGACAGATTCAAAGGGGAACAAAAAGTTCGGAGCTTCCTCAGGAATGTTGTCAGAAATGAAAGGAGGGCCTAAACTCTCGAGATATGCAGCTGAAGCAACTGCAGAACATGTTGGTCGATTAGCTAGAAACATGGGGCTGAAGACTTTTGTGGTGAAAGTCAACGGATTTACTTTTTTTAAGAAGAAAAGGCAAGCAATTGTGAGCTTCAGAGAGGGGTATACCCATTCACGGGGTGATCAGAATCCCATCGTGTACATTGAGGACACAACTCGGAAGGCCCATAATGGATGCAGACTCCCAAAGAAGCGGCGTGTCTAGACTGAAAGATCGGTGCTCACTTGCGTGTTCCTTGTGTAATGCTGGATTTGGGGATGAGGCTAATTGTCCGATGAATAGTTAAGAAATTTAATTCCGTGCAACTAGGTGGTTCTAAAATTGTTGGACGCTGGACCGCAGGTGGTACTTGCTTTTTATTTGTAGGGCTTCTATGGTAGTTTGGGGTGCTAGGAGGAGTTTACCTGCTGTTGTCTATTTGAATTTCATTGTGATGTTTATTTCCAGAATCTTTAGTGCTTGAGTTGCAGGAGTGGGGTTATGAAAAGTTCTCTTATTTCACTTTGATATCTACTTTGGCATGATCTTACTGTCAAAAGGATTTTAATTGCAATTGGAAAATTCCGAACTTTTATCGCTATTCACTCAAGAAACTGATAAAAGGCCCCTCCTCTGTAGCA
>BPLS01030302.1:0-12745 GCA_019656275.1 Rhododendron kiyosumense | reverse complement strand
ATTCCTTTGACTTGAACTGTGTTTTTGGGTCTCTTCATGAAAGTCTCCCATGGCTTTGACTGTTTGGAGTGCTGATGAATTCCTTTGACTTGAACTGTGTTTTTGGGTCTCTTCATGAAAGTCTCTCATGGCTTTGAACCTTAAATCTTCGGTGTAGGAATTTGGTTCTGGAATTATGCTTGGGAGAGTCATTCGGCCTTCAAGCATGCTCACCACCTCAGACATTGTAGGCCTAAGTGATGGTGATGCATTTGTGCACAAGAGTGCTACTTTAACCATCCTTTCCACTTCTTCTTTGTTGACTTCAGACCCCAACTTTGGATCCACAAGGTCCGTGAAGTTTTCTCCTTGCGGCAAGTGGCACGCCTGCATATTGTGTGCAACTTGCTTATTAATATACAAAAAGAAAGAACTTCACAATAAAAGAAACCATTTGCAAGAAAGTTTAACCTGGACACTGTTGATTAATACTCATCAAAAACCTTAGGGGTAACTATTGTGAAGTTCAATCCCAACTCAACCCTAAATGGGGCAACATGTGCAAGTACTACAATTTACAGGTATGCGATGAAATTCGTATGTGATGTATAAAACTCCAGCACAACACTCTGAATGTTCGTATTTTCTACTCTGTTACCAACACCTACCCACACAAGCATTCATCGTCTTCGTATCTTAAGCATTTGCTAGTGGAAATGATTTTTGAGAATTTGAAGATATGTTGTTAATGTTTACTTATAATTAGTGATTATAAAGAAGACATCTAATAACAAGAAGTTTTGAAATATTGAAGACAAATCAAAATCATCAAGGAAGGAAGTCCTTATGTACCCAATCTAGCAGACATATGTAATTGTTACTTGGCATGTAATTGTTGTTGTTCTTCCCGCTGATAATTTCCAAAGCTACAACTCCAAAGCTGTAAACATCTGCCTTGTCAGTCAAGTAACCCCAAAGTGCATATTCTGGGGCCATATATCCTCTGCAAATCACAATGTTCATGTCTCATTCAATATTCAGAAAGTTACTCATATGCAGTTGACATGATAAGCATTCAGTCATTTAGGCTCCCAACAAAAAAAAAATAGCCCATACGGAAAGGACAAAAAGACTCACATAGTTCCAGCAACTTGAGTGCTAATGTGGGTCTTTTCATCTTCATTAAGCCTAGCCAACCCGAAGTCTGATATTTTGGGGTTTAGGTTTCCATCAAGCAGCACATTAGTAGCTTTAATGTCTCTGTGAACAACCTTGAATCTTGATTCCTCATGTAGAAAAGCTAAACCTCTAGCGATCCCAATGCAGATCTTAAGCCTCGTTGGCCAATCGAGTATCAATTGGTCATCCTTCGGATCTGAACATTATCCAATACTCAGCATAGCTACAAAACTACAATAAAGTGGGTACTGGGTACCGAAAGTGTTGTTAGCCATTCCCTGTATTTAGTCAATGTTTGTTAACACTTTCCATTTTCAATCTGTCGAAACTTTCAATGAAAGTATGTTTAGTAACTGTCTCTTGTTCAAAAAATGGTAAAAATTCCTACAACACGTGTAAGTAGAAAAATAATCTTTTCATTACTTTTAAGAGCAACTTTTCATTCTCTCATCCCTCTCCACACCTTCGGCAACTGTCGATCACCCTTAGCCACCACCTCTGGCCATCACGCACAGCCGGCCATTGCCTCTGGCTTCCCTAGGCTAACCTCCGTCATCCCTCCCACTGTTCAGAAAAGTAAGTATTTTAAAACAAAAGTGTGCACCAAACATGTTTTTATTAGTTTGGATTCTTCTGTTTTACAGATAGTAAAATTTGTTTACAGGAATAGCAAACAAAAACCAAAAAAATGGGCAATGTTACCAAACAGACTATGATAAGAAAGAAAACAGGAAAACCTACCAAACAACATGTGGGCAAGGCTATTGTTTTCCATATACTCATACACCAACAACAATTGGTCCCCTTCAATACAGCATCCATGAAGTTTAACAAGATTTGGGTGCTGCAAGCAAGAAATCATGCCAATTTCATTCAAAAATTCACGATTTCCTTGCCTTGATTTAGATGACAGTTGCTTCACTGCAACTAGAGTACCGTCAGACAATACACCCTGCATCCAAGATCCAGTCAATATCTAAGAATGATAACCAAAACGTGAGATGGATTTATCATGGGCTTAGTAGAACACCTTATACACAGAACCAAAACCACCTTCTCCAATCTTGTTTGCCAAATCGAAATTGTTTGTGGCAGCTTTAAGATGTTTCAAAGTAAAAGAACCAGTTTTCAACTCGAGACCTTCGAAATCTGTCCAGGAAAAATACCAACATGAATCATGAAACAAAAAAACATGGAGAATAATAATTTGAACAATCATCTTACTTCAGATATTATATTCAAGAAACTGTTCTCCTCTCAGATCTGACTATCAACACATGCATTCTGAGCAATGGCCTGCCATGCTTATTATTACAGATAGTGTATATACACCTAAATATGTACGTAAGTGACACATGCATCTCATACTCTAATGAAAAGGAAGTTTTGGATCTCGTGAACTTTAAAAAAAAATTCATAAAGTTACCAAACCGTTGCTGGTGTATTGCCGAAAATAGAACAAAGCAACATTGACGAGTAACCACATTATTTCAATCAATGCTTACCTTTTCCCTTACTTTTTTTGCCTTTCAAACAGGCTTTCCACCAAAGGACACTGGCTGTTACAAAAACAAAGCATATAGCCACAACTCCAACAGCAACATATGCAGTGATGTTCTTCCTTCCACCAACTGAACAAGATTTGTTACCTGCCCACAAGAAAAGAACAAAGCCAAACAACAATGCTAATGACAAGATAGTCGACACGAACCTGAAACCCAAATAAATATATGAGAGACGGCAATAGGTATAATCTGTTCAAACTTCACTACCAAACCCATTATATCAATAGCTGCACGTATTTGGCTCGCTTATGGAGATGAATATAGCCACAAACGTGAGGGTTGTTTTTGAGAATTCAAATGATAAAGTTACCTGTATCTCTAGCCAATTAAGATATTAGACGAGTTGGTGGTTAGCAATTTAAAAGCTTTTGATAAGAAGGTAGAGCTAGATATCGACCGGAAAAAAAAAAAAAAGAATACAAGATAAATGAAGGGTGATGGGTCATTTAAATCAATGAAAGAGAAAGGGAAGGCCAACCTAAAGCACCTGATTAGACAAAAGCAGCTAATAATTATCAGATTACATAGCATTACCCAAACATAAGCAACAAAAAAAAAAAAAAAGGAAGAGACAAATACGCAGAAAGTACTTACTAGGGATTACAGAAATAGCTGATATGAGGGGGCCATATACTCCTCTTACAGGAATTCGAGTAGTCCCTTTGCCAGCCCAATAAAATCGGATCTCCATAATATTATCCGTCACACTGGCATTAAATGTCCTTGGCAATTCCTTTAGAGCCCCAACAGCCTCATCTTCAATATTGAAATCCCTCCTAACTAATTTTCCCTGAATTAAACAAAATAATTACAGATACTGCATGACCCGTTGAAAATTACAAATGTTCATGGACATAAACAAGACTACCTGAATATAAATATCAAATATCCTTCTCCCAAGACTGTTATATGTATTGTCGTTTGTGAAAAATATCTCAGCAAATTGCAGATTAACAATGTAATTCCCATTTTCTAAGCAGTAACGGAAGTAAGTAAGTGAGATAGGAGCCAGGCGCGCTGTAGTATACAATTCAGAGATGTTTGTTGATGACACAGCTTCGACAAAACGTACATTCTGGAAAACGTTATCATCCATGAAGTCCCCAGTGCTACTGAAACCCCAATAAGAATTACTTCTGTAATATTTTGATGAACCACCCTCAACACTTGCATCACCTTCGTACACGACTTTTTCATTACCTTCTCTGGTAGTTAAATCATTTCCACCACAATTAACATGCAAAGAACACCCATCTGCCATAAGATGAAATATGTAAATAACATCACAAAGGTACATCTACTGCCTCTTAACAAAGCTTTTAATTACTGGTGCAAATGACAAAGTTGATTTTCGATTACTGTTGAAATGCGTATCATATGCCAAGAGAGGTTAACAATGAGTTCGAGCAATAGATTACACGACGCTTCTTTGGAATAGCTATATTGAATTATTGATAAGGTTTCTGATATCTAATATACAAGAAATAGAGTCTAAATAAGTTTCGTGAACAAAGGTGCAGAATAGAAAAAGTTGTTTCAAGCTAGAGATAATAACATAGAAACAGCCCACAGCGGCTTCTAGTGGTTAGGTTACTATTTAATTATGGTTATTATATATGATCAGCAGAAAAAATTAAGCTAAAGTTTGAGTCATATTAGAAACATGGATTAAGTGGATCCACTTCTTTTCATAATTTTAGTCATCAGTTAACAGGTCTGTGATTGCCCAGGAGATCTTTTCGAAAGCATGGAGACTTGATTTGCCAAACACCAAACAGAATCTCGTGTTCCATTCAATTGAAGCAACTATATGAATGCTTTTCACTATTCACTACATGCACAGTTGAACTAAATAAATTCCTTTTTGCCAAGACATCTCATGTCAATTCTGATATTTCTCCCCTCCTAGCAGTTCCATTCAGCATCATCTCAATCTTCCTTGTGTTGCATTCAGGATTCCTCGTACTACAAGACTAAACTGTCGCAATTTTTCTCTCTCAACTTACTTAAGCTGACGCTACTCCTACCATTTCATCATTTACTCAAAAAAATGAGGAGACATTGTTATGAGATTCTGAAAGCTTAATAAAAAAGGTAGGGTAGTTCACACCACTGGATACTCGGAAGAACAAACTTACATCTTGGACAAGTGACATCCTTCATACACGGAAGAATACTCTTTCTGTTGCAGAAATAATACAACAGAATTAGCACTAAATGTGCATGAAGAATAAAAATGAGTACTCCTAAGGTGAAATATCCTCAGTATTCCTCACCCAACTACAAACAGAAGCTAAATACGCAACATTACAATGGTAAAAGAGGAAAATAGTAAAGAGCATCTTACAGGGGCTTCTCCATAGAAGAGCTTCTAAATAAATTTATGTAATAATTCCTGATAAAGAGGGGGAACAAAAATGAGGACTAATTGTTAGAAATACAAATATTTCCACTTAACAAGAAAGTATATAGATGCACGCAGGGTTTCAAATCGCGGTATTGGTGATATGGTCATGTGGCGGCCTGCAGCTGATATCACACAATATCGGCCTATACATAGGTAAATAACAGTATTGGAGGTCCAAAATTCTGTTACATATCAGCCGATACGATATACAACAGCTTTTATCTAAAACCCTCATGCAGGATAAAACCTAATGCTGTGTTTGGATGGGTTTTTAAGAATTTTTGAGTTTGGTTTTTGGGATAATGAGTGGAGAGAGATAGAGAAAGAGAAATGAGAATAATGATTGGAGAGTGGAGAGAGATATGAGAGTAATAATTGGAAGTAGGGGTAATGAGTATTTTGAGTTGGAAATTTTTTTCCAAAACACAAACCAAACAAACCATTAATACGCAAATATGCTTACACGTTCTCTCGACAAGCAAGCTGGTTAGGATCTTGCCATGTGAAGTTGTTGTAGGAAAGATCACTGCATGCATCATTAACATTAGTTGTCATAATAGTAGTAATTATACTGATATGATGAATTAGTGACAGAAGTATAACAGAATTAAAAGAAGAAATAAATAGTGGATGTCCAATAAAAGCTTCAGATCCTAAACTTAAACACAGCCGATTAAGCAACTTGGGTTCATTAATATATGATTAGCAGGTATGTTACGGTAATTTCTTTTATGAATTTAAAAAAAGAAATGCTATAAGGGTGAGAACATGTTGTAAATGCAGAGTACCACCGATAAAGCTTGAAGACATGATTGGAGCACTTCAATGAATACAATCGAAATAATAAAGTTATTGCTACTTTTGAAGTAAGATATTTAGTTTCTGATAGTGCTGCAGTAAATAAATAACAGGACTTGAATTTTTCATTCCGGGAACATAGAAGAGCAAAGAGTTCTTGACGTTTGTAAAATTGCAATAATAAAGAACAAAGTAGATGGTTCATAACCAATTCAATAAGCAACACAGAACAAAACTAGAGTCGGGCTTTGTACCAAAGTGGAGAAAAGTCTAGATAGAATCATTAGAGAAGCTGTAACCTTGTTTAAATAAAAAAGCAACTTGATGGAAGATGTGTTACGTGGTTAAAGAAATAGAGACCAAAGGTCCCAATATTATTCACAACCTTTCATCCTTGTACTAAAGAAAACAAAATGTAAATGAGATACAACCCTGAGAGTCCGGATTGAATATCAAGGCGTGACAATTCAAAGGAATCAATTCAGCTACCCACTTACATTATTCGAAAGGAGAAATTGTAAGAGGTTTGGACAGTAAATGAATACAAAACGAAGTGGCAGCAGGCTGATGTGCAGCTGTGCGCCAAAGGAAGAAAATTTTTAAACAGAACAATGACAGTTTATCAATGATGACTGGCGAGGCACAACATCCAACAATCACTCAGGTAATGTACATGAATTAGAAAGGGCGTGAAATAAATTAGCTGATATGATAATGGCTTAGGTCAGAAACTTTGTAGGAATGAAAACGCATAACCAATACAATTTTGGGAATGAAATCAATTAGAAAAGCAAAGGAAAACCCAATGTAGCCACCAACACCGAGGAAAGTTTATGCAAGGTGCAGGTCAGCAAGTGTAGCTTCAGCAAATATACATACAATTATCCATTCTTTAATTAAATACGTGGATTCTAGACAGAGTCAATAGTTGACAGTACTTGCTTTTGCAAACATCAGTCCATATGATGCACTCTGAATCATGATTTTACTGGAACTATTTATTCCTTCTAATACTGGATTCAATTTGCTTACTTTAAAGCCCCTCAATTAAATTTGTTCAACATATCATAAACAATAGAAAGAAGGCAATGAATTTATGGCTAAACTAGCCGAATTGCACACCGACAAAAAATGCAAAATAATCCTTGAAAAGAAAAATACATACATACTACTTCCATCCGTCAAGATTGAGTCAGGTATATTTCCACTAAGCATGTTGTCACTCAAAAACCTATTCAAAGCAACACAAACATCAATAAGCTATGTACCTGAGAATGGTGACAGTGAAGTAAGCAGCAGTTAAAAACTTTTGACAGTGGGAGAGAAAATTAGATGTAAAAATCATGTCTCCAGCAACGGCCTAGTTCCTATAACTTTAGAAAATTAGTAGGAGAAGGATCTCTCTCGACTACTATGCGAGAAATAACCAAATGCCGCAAAAATGTACTTTCAATACGTACACAAACTTCAAGCTCTTTGAAGGTATGTTATTTGGAATGTCGCCCACTAAACTGTTAAAACTGAGATCCCTGTCCAAGTAAATGCAAAGATGGAGTTAAAAAGGCAGAGAAAAAGCCTACGAACAATCTTATACCAAGAATTTTATTAACAGTAAAATGCAAACTGTTTCCTATGTAAAACTTGCAAACATGGAGAAACTTAATGGATCAAAAAACAAATGCAGAAGAGTGAGAAGAGAAGAAGTCCTCCTTAGCAGCAAACAAAGGAAAATAGAATATAACAGAAAAAGGATAGAAAAACCTATGGGGCATAATATACTGTATATGTTTTCCATGTTTCTAGGAAATAATCTCACTAAATGTTCACTTTTAGAGGCTGGGAAATAAAGATAAGGCTCTAAAGATGAACTCAGTTTTTAATTACCTCCAATCACAACCTCATGATAAAATTACCCTTTTACCTTTCAAATACTATTAAAATTCACTAAATTCACTAAAAACCTTATGAAAGTGCCTAAACCCTAGGGGTAGGGTAGGGTAGACACTTTAAAAGGGGCAATTTTGAGAAAATATTCTAGAAATCCTTAACAGTGCATTTTCATAAAATATTATGTCCACAAATTTTACAAGCAAGTTGAAGGTCTACACTCTAGACACTAAACTCACCTGGGAAAAGATTGATGGGTGGGGGAAAGAACATTGCATTAGGGTAGTATTCCATATATTATTCTAACCCATCCACTGTAATCATGTAGGCATGTAGTTGATTGTATATTCACATGAACATTTACCAAAACCTTAACATGCTATACTTACAACATCTGCAGACTATTCATTTTCCAAACATAGCCCGGGATTTCACCATAAATGTTGCAGCTTCTCAAAACCCTAAATCCAAAAAGCAATAAACTTAAACATTCATCAAACGTACACCTCTATACACTTCTCAAAATCAAGCACTACGATGATCAAGCATACAATCTTATTAGCCCTATAGTGTTGTTGAAGTTAGGAAATCCCTGAGCTGTCCCATTTATGTCACTGATTCTCCTGTTAAAGAAATAAAACCACGAAAATTTCAATCAACAGTACACCACTAGTTGAATATATGAATGAATGAATTAAGTAAAGAACCTATATTTACTTAATCGATTAAAGGATGTTATGTACTCACAAGTCAGTTAACTTATTCAGAAGGGATATGTTCGGTGGAATGGGTCCCTGAAATCCACTGGCATACATTTCTCTACATTGACACAGATTAGTATGGATTGTTAGGTATATATTAGGATATTTCTGTGCACATAGTTGGTCTCAGGATGAGTTGTTGGTATATGCAAGATTAAAAGGAACTTACAATCTTCCAAGTTGTTTCCAGTTCTGTATAAAATTAGGTATTGCTCCGCTGAAGTTGTTATCATTTATCCTACTGCATTGTGCAAGAGATTGGAGCTGAACTAACATCTTGATCGAAATGGTATAAGAATCAAATAACATAGTATAGATGCTTACAAATCCGTTAGATTTTTTAGCCCAGCCAAAGAAGTTGGTAGCTCTCCACTCAACTGATTCGAAGACAGTATCCTAAAAATTTTATATCATGTGACCAAACAAAGAAGTTCGACATTTTTTCATCCTTCACAAATCTTATTCAATGAGTAAGAACAAGTAAATAAGGAATGATAAATCTTACAAAGTATTCAAGTTAACTAGTTTTCCAAGTTCAGAAGGAACACTGCCAGAAAATTGGTTGGCTTCAAGATTCCTGGTTCAAAACCTCCATTGAGATTACAAAAAATGAAAAACAGGGAAAAGTACCACCACTAATATCTTGAATTGTGTGAGGAAAGATGATACTACTATTGCACATCTATAAATTAATAAACCACTTGTTGAATTTAATAATACAAAACACCCAAAATTGAGATAAAGGGTGTGCTTGGTCCAGCTTCAGTTCCAATACTAAAGATGAAAATTTGATATCATTTTAAACGATTCTAATTATGACAGCACTCCTAGAAAGTAAAGACATACTAATCTTTAACTTTCCGAAGTACCAAAAAAAAAAAAAAAAAAGAAGCGGCAAATCTTGAAAACGTACAGGTATGTGAGACTAGAGAAATTTCCCAGTTCCTTCGGAATTTCCCCTGATAAGCGGTTTACAAGAACAGAGCTGCATCAAAGTTCCATAAGGAGAAACTTTACGACAACTGAGCTACTTAAGCAAGGGACAAATATATATTACTCCCTCCATCCAAGTTTAAATGTCCTTTAGGGCAATCCATGCAGTTTCAAACCCCCCAAAATATATTTATTTATTTATTATTATTTTTAAATTTTTTTACATCAAATTAAATGTGTACTTTAATTTGGTGTTATAAAATAAAATAAATAATATATAAAAAAAATTTGAGTTTGAAAATGCACGAATTCCTATAGGGGACATTTAAACTAGGATGGAGGGAGTACATACATACATACACACACAGTCCGGATCCCATAAGGGATCCCGCACGGTAGCACCATGTGGATTGGATCCGTGGTGTGTGTGTGTGTGTGTGTGTGTGTGTGTGTATATATATATATATATATATATATATATATATATGCCTGTGTGTGTATCTATGTATACGCCAAGCTTCTACTAAGGGCGCCCTTAACTTGTTAAGGACTTCCCCTTTTTTGATCAAATTTTGATGATCCGAACCATTCAATGTGTGGAAAAAGCGATTTTAAGGGTACATGCGAGAAATCGGCAAAAAGTATGACCGGAAAGGGCTTGATCCAAACAGTTTTTTCATAAAAACTGCTCGGATAAGCTCTTCCAGGTCATATTTTTTGCTGATTTCTCACGTGTACCCTTAAAATCACTTTTAAACACATTAAACGGTTCGGATCATCAAAATTTAATCGGGAACAATGTCAAACTCGTGAGGTGTTAAGTTAAGGGCGCCTTTAGTAGAAGGGGACTGGTATGTATATCTATAGGTATATATATTATATATTATCAAGGCGCTTCCGCTAAGGTTGCCCTTGTCCCACAAAAACGCGGACGTCGCTTAGCTGCCGTTGGATTGTGTTTTCGATGGTCCAGATCCGCAGATGTATTCTTACCGGTAAGAATATGTCCGCGGATCCGGACTATTCAAAACATAATCCAACGGCTAGCGTTCGACGTCCGCATTTTACCATTATGCGGGTGTCCTTAGCTGAAGTGCCGTGTGTGTATATATGGTCCGTCTCTCGTAAGAACCACCTAATTTTAATAAAATGCGGACCTCCGGTTCCCAATTGATTTCGATGATCTGAGCTGTTCAATGTGTTCAAAACGTGATTTTAAGGGTATCCGCGAGAAATCATAAAAAAAAATGACCGAGAAGGGCTTCATCTGAGAATTTTTGTTTGTTTTTTATCAAACGGTTCAAACAAAAATTGCTCGGATGAAGCCCTTCCCGGTCATTTTTTTGCCGATTTCTTCTGGGTACCCTTAAAATCACATTCTGAACACATTGAGAGGCTCAGATCATCGAAATTCTATCGAAAAATGAGAGAAATGAGGATGTCCGCATTTTAACTAAAATGCAGACCTCCTCATTTGAGACTGACTCTGTGTGTGTGTGTGTGTGTATATATATATATATATATATATATATATGATTCCGGGGACACTTAAAAAAAAACCCCCCAAGTTTCCGATTGAATTTTGATGATTCAAGCCGCTCACTGTAATCAGAACGTGATTTTAAGGGTGCCGCGAGAAATTAGCAAAAAAAAGTGACCGGGAAAGGCTTCATCCGAGCAGTTTTTTATTGAATCATATTAATGGTTCAATAAAAAACTGCTCAAATCAAACCCTTCCCGGTTAGTTTTTTTGCCAGTTTCTCGCGAGCATTCTTAAAATCACGTTTTGAACACATTGAGCAGCTCAGATCATCAAAATTTGATCGGAAACTATGAGATTAAAATTTGGAGGGTTTTTTTAACTGTCCCCGGACCCGGCCCGATATATATATATATATATATATAGAGAGAGAGAGAGAGAGAGAGAGGGAGGGAGGGAGGGAGAGAACTTACATTGAACTCAATTGCAAAGAAGCCCATTCAAGTGGAATTGTACCACTAAGGACATTGTATGCGAAATCACTACAAACGAGAAAATAGAGCAGATTTTTGTTTCATACAATGGTAATCATGTATGTGTGATAGAATTTTGCTATTAATTATTTGTTATATGGATACTAAAGTCAATTTCAGTTTTATCAAGACAATAAACTACAAAAATGAATATATCGCAAAACTTCAAATTCTAAAGAAAGCAACGTCCAAACATCTCAGGGCTATTTCTCAAAAAGTTGACACTCTATGGGAATGGTGGATCCATTCCTATGTCATCAAAGAGCAATGCTTATGGAATATGCCCATACCTGCAAATGCCTTTTGAACTTTTAGAAAGATATTGAAGCTAAAGATATTAGAGTAAATTACAGTAAACCCCCCTCAACTAACCCGAATTTTCACTTAACCCCCTCCGACTACAAAACCCAACAGTGTGCACCCTCTAACTATCCAGAATTGACACTTAATACCCTTTTATTAGGTCTCCGTAGGAAAAATGCACCGACGGCCGTCTCCAGCCACCGGGCGGCCGATCCGGGCAGTCCAAAATTTTTTTTTAAAAAAACCGAGTGGGCTAACGCGGGAATCAACGGCATCCGACGTGCGTAGGTGCTCGATCTAAACACCCCATTTAAATTCTTGGGGTGTTTGGATTGAGCACCTACGCACGTCGGATGCCGTTGATTCCCGCGTTGGCCCACTCGGTTTTTTTTTTTAAATTTTTGGACGGCCCGGATCGGCCGCCCGGTGGCCGGAGACGGCCGTCGGTGCATTTTTCCTACGGAGACCTAATAAAAGGGTGTTAAGTGTCAATTCTGGATAGTTAGAGGGTGCACACTGTTGGGTTTTGTAGTCGGAGGGGGTTAAGTGAAAATTCGGGTTAGTTGAGGGGAGTTTACTGTAATTTACTCTAGATATTAACCATATCATATGATATGGTGCAAAGACTTTCCTTCGATTAGACAACTGGCAACCCCTTGGCCCTCTGTATACCAAGTTTGGGGATAGAATTTTTTCAACCTTGGCATGTCTCTTCAGTTAAGGTTGATTCATTATTAGGAAAGGATCTTGGTTTTGGTCTAGGAGAAGGAATCCAGTATCAAAGGAGATCATGGACCATATCCTGTACAGTCCTTCCAAATCCTTCTCAGGAGGACTCAGTGGTGTGGACTCTTAGTCGTCATGGTTTTTCTACCAAATCTGCATGGGCAGCTATAAGAGTGGCCAAGCCTGAATTGCCT
>BPLS01030300.1:0-21179 GCA_019656275.1 Rhododendron kiyosumense | reverse complement strand
GCTGAAGATCTGTTTGTTGATGTAATATTTCTTCTTTGTCCTTTTCGTGTGAAAGAAAAGAGTAGGAACATACAAAAAGAAAAAGGAAAGGGAAGCTTCACCCTAAAAAGAAAGGGAAGCATTTTACTATTGTTCAGCCTTTTCTTTTTGGTTACAAAAGTTCAAACTACCAGCATGACAGCATGTAACAAGTGAAGGCGTAGTATCTTGTCTATTTAAGCTATTTAAAAGTTGGAAAACCAGAGGAAAGAATGAACAGAAGAAATTCATTGGCCGATACGATTTTTAGGTAGATGCTTTTAGTGCATGAAATTTATGGGGCTAATGCCCTTAGGTTCTTACAATGCTTAAGAGTGCTCTTAACTTTTTATTGGTCTGATGACTTCATAATATTGAGCCTGGAAGTAAAAGTAGTTCAAGACCAACAAGCTTTGCCAATGACGTTTGGGTAATGCATTGATTGTATTTTATTGTAGTTGTTAAGATTTTGTTCAAGAAAACAGCTGTGAATACATGGAAGAACACGAGTGGTATTTTTCGTTCATGTACTTCTACGCAAACTTGTTTTTTACTTACTCAGTTCTTTTGTTTTTAAGTCTACTTGATATCATTTTCTGATAAAGACAGGTTGCCCAAATTTGTTCTGTAGTTTTCAACTTTTCTATGAAGCATGGGTAGTTCTAAATTCCAGTCATACCTGGTACTTTGCATGGTAGCTCTAACTATGTCCAGGTAAACCTGTACCGAAGTTTTTTTTTATATGACTTTGCCGTACCCCAAAAAGTATCCAAGACATACTAAGCTATACCAAACACTGAGATGAACTAAGTTGATGAGACTTCCTTTTTCAATGTTTAGCATGATTGTAGAACAAAGATTTCACTGTATAGGTTCTTTTGTATAATGTCATTAAACTCTGATTTGTATCTTAAGTTTATCATTAGACTGTTGTTTGATCTTGGATTATTCAAGTCATTCATCTTTTTTCTTTGTTTGAAGTGTAACGATTACATAATACTTTGTTCAACATCATAAAAAACTCACCTGTTTAGTTGTAGGACTTGTAGCCCAGCCATACCCATACAATGCATTTATTTGGTTTCGTCGTATCAACATTTTCGATACCTGTACTCGTACCTGCACATGTGCTTCTTAGGAGTACAGTAAACTGGTGTGGCGGTGTTATGCACCTTCTTTTGTATGACTTTGTATCCGGCCTAATGGACCAACTAATCTTGGGAACCAATCCCCACCATTCACAAGTGAGCTGACGGAGGAATTAATATCACGCAGGTGGGATACTGGGAGTCAAACCCTAGACCAAAGGCTCCTGGTTGCCAGGTGACCAACTGTGCCAACCCGTGGTGCATACACTTTTTTTTACCTTGATTACTTGAGACCAACCTAGCTTGCAAGATCAACGACCGGTTAGTGCCCAGAATTAAATTCAATGCCAAAGTCTCAACACAACTACTTAAAAAGAGAAGGAAAATATAGAGCTCTTTGGCGGAAAGTAATTGTGTACCTTTCTAGGGTTTGGTCCAAGTAATCGTGTGCTAGACACATGCCTGGTGAGGCTCCTGGTTATTTTTTATTTTCACAAACTGATCTGAAGTCTTCACTCTGCTATTCTGTTAAGCCAAGGATGTTCCTTTCTAACTCTGTTCTGCAAAACTTCCATGACTTATGGAGTGTCATGTATTCCTTGTCATTTTATTTCCATCTTTGCCATCTAACCTTCCTGCATTTTGTGATTTTTGCAGGTACTACTTCCAATTATTGCCTCGCAGTTGGAAGATGCAGCTAATGCTCGTGAAATACTAAAAATAAAAGCTTGTTTGTTTGCATTATGCACATCATTTGTGGTAATCTCGGTCATTAACCCTCAGTTGTCATGATTTTCAATCTCACTTGGGAATTTAGTTTCTTATATCTGGCATCAGTTACATGGCATTCAAAGCTTAGCAGTTTCTTCTGGTATACAGATTAGAGGCAGGGATTCAATTGTGCATCCAGCTATGCTTAAAATTAGGAACACTATAGAAACTATCCTGTTGTGGCCTTCACTCGATGGAAATGAAGGTACTCCCTTCGTCCCTCTGATTGTTAATCTTCTTTCGAAAGTCAGGGTATAGAAGTTTTAGTATCCAAAACTGTCAGTTACAAAATGGCTTTTGATATTCTCTAAAGTGAAAAGGGGTGATCCATTTAAGTAATGCCTTCAAAGTACCTAATGTTATTGTTAAATGTCTCCTTAAGAAGCTGAAACTCCCGAAAGGGAGGAAGATTATGGGACAGAGGGCGCAATTAGTTTGCTTTCCAAAATTTGCTGATCCCCTTGTTGCTCCTAAACCTGACAGCTGCAAGTATCTTTTTCCATTTCAGTTTCTAAAGCCCAACATGGGTGCATTGATTGCCTTCCGTTGATGATATGTACTGAACTGCAAGATCCCGAATTATTCAGGGATTGGACCACAAAGAAATCAAGTCTCGTCAGAACTCCCGGCTGGTATCGTCAGTATCTCACTCAGACTTCGTCTCTCCTGCTTTTTGTTTTGTGCTCCTTGCTATTTAACTGATCTCTGTGGTGCTAAATGCAGGGGATGCTGCGATTGGAAATTCAGTACTTAGTTGTGTGATCAATCAGTTATCAAACGATAAGATTCAGTTTCCTCTGCCAAAAGGGGCAATGAGGGCTGCTCATATGAGTCATCAATGCCTCTCTCATTTTGCATGTGCATGGCTAATGTCCTTATCAGTGCTTGTCAAAAGATGCCAAATTCTGGCAAGAAACCCTTTGCTCGGAAAGTTCTTCCACATCTCATTCAGTCTGTGGAGGTATGTTCCTAATCAAGTTGACATTTATTTGAGTTCTTTTACCAAAAAAAGGACGTTTTTGGGGTTCCATCATACTCGTACGTAAGGGCATACTTTTTTAATGCTACCATTTCTGTCTCTCTCATGTTACTGGTGTCCACAGATAATTATGGAATCAGAGATTAGAGCTGCATTTGTCCAAGTTTTCTTCTCAGCTGTGTATCATCTGAAGTCTGCAGTTCTTCCTACGCATCCGATCTTCTCAAAGTCTCTTTGAAATCTCTTACAGATGGATCAGATAAGGTTCTGTAATTATACACGATTAAAGACTTTAGTACTTTGTGGTTTTCTGGTTGAGCACCCAATGTCATTTTTGCGTCAAGTATTTCTGATTTGACCTCTCGCACTTTGTAAAGGAGATATGTTCTTTGCTATATGGTAGTGAGAGCTAGGTTCAGGAGCAAACATTGGCACCTCAATAGCAATTAAACTTTACACTTAAATTGGAGTTCCTCTTCTTGAACTGCTTGCTAATTTGGGATCTGAGTCTTGATAGTCAAATTTGCACCATACGTAAGGAGTGAAGCAATTACAAGAATAGAGATTATTCTACTTGGCTTAAAGGGAAGAAGAGGAGAAGATAGATGTGGATCGAGTAATCTGTTCCCTGGGAGACACAGTACTAGTCGAATGGGATTACGTATCCTTTGTGATTAATTATCCCTTTACCAGATACTCTTGTCAAACAAATGTGTACTCGGCATAGAAAAAGGGACATCGTGTAGATGTATTATCATGCGTCATTAACTGTTAATCTGTTATGTATTCCATTATTTGAGTTTATAAATTGCGAGCTTTTGTGTAAATGGCTTTCCATTGTTGAGCAGGAAAAAGTAGCAGGTGCAAAGCTAATGGCATCTCTAATGGCTAGTGAAGCTGCTATTTTGGAAAGCATTGTGGGAGGACTGCTGGATGCGAGAACAGTACTTTCAAGTATATTATCTTCGTCGGATACTTCGCCAGAAGTACGACAAGTATGCAACCGTTTGCTTGCATGTCTAACTTCTCCGTAGATATGTATTTTTTTGCTTTTATCTTTTGTAACTTCCTTTTTTGGTGTGAACGTGAGGTACTTACCAAAATTATGCAATTGCTGATTCTCGTGTGTATATAAGTACCTTCTTGTTTTGATACAAAAAGTACCTTCTCGTATGCATAAGCTAATTGTTCCTTTCAACGATATGTCCCCTGTGTTCACCATGATTGACCGTAGGTCTATTGGTAGAAATTTTGTGGATGCATTCTACTCCTAATTTTTGTGCTAAAAAGTGATTATTTTTCAAAATACTTGGGTAACAGTAAAAAAAATTTACTTTTCCGATTCCTTTTGTCGTGACAAATCAATAACCTACAAAAGTTTGGCGCAAATTTAACAAATGTAAAAAAATTTAGATAAGGACAAAACTCTCAAATTTAAGTTAAGTTCGAGAGAACGGAGATTTTCTTATCTCCTTTTGCTGCTGGATTTGATGAATGAATGAAATTAAAAAAATTTGTGTCCGAGAACCCAAAAGAAGGGTCTTTTACTTTTTGACCTTGATTCTAAGAACCCAGAAGAAGTCATTAAAAAAATGGGAGGAGGAAAAATGGGAGTTGGAGAGCCAGTTTGCAGAAGAATTTAGGCAGTATGTGTGGTCTTGGTGTCATGATCTGGTGCTAAAGGAATCCGTTGGTTGAAAAAACGGGGTTTGTGAGGAGGTTGTCTCTCAACAACCTCCTCGTTCATCATGAGGATTTTAAGCTGGAATTGTAGGGGGATGGGTGGGCCCTTACAGTTCAGGCAGCAAGAAACCTAGCCCAGCAGCACCGAGCTAACCTTCTTTTTCTCATGGAAACGACATGTAGTGTTAGCAGTCTTGAAGGGTTTGCTCGGAAGATGGGGTTTAAGTTTTGGGCTGGAATTGATGTGATTGGGCTGGTGGGGGGGTATTTGGGCGGCATGGGACGATTGTTATTCCATTGAGGTGATTCGATGCCATGAGAGATTCATTCTTTTGAGAGTAGTAGATGAGATGGGAAGATGTTGGTTGTTGGTCCTTTTATATGGTCATCCTTATTTGTGTCATCACAAAGATACTTGGAATTTTTGGGCAAAGTTCTGGTAAGCTTTGATTTGCCGCTTATGATTGTGGGGGATTATAATCAAGTTCCTGATCCATCAGATAAGCTCAGTACATGTTCAAGAGGGCTGGTGGGTGTGGAGTGGCTTAGAGAGTTTGTGCAAAAATTTAACCTTGCCAATATTCCGGGGTTTGGCGTTCATTTCACATGGATGAACAATAGAAAAGGGAGGGATGTCACTTTTGAAAGATTAGATCGAGCTCTGGCTAATCCGTAGTTGCTAGAGTTCTTTCCATCGGTTGCTCTATTTGTCTACCCAAATTTTCATTTGGATCACAGTCCACTACTGGTGGATACTCATTGGGTGTTTTGAAGGAGTGATAGGGGAAGACCGAGACGATTTGAAGAGAGATGGTTATTCGTGGATGATGTGGACCAGATTACGCGGCATGTTTGGGAGCAGTCGATTCAGGGGTCCGTTGCTTTCAGGGTGGTGCAGAAGCAGAAATGGTTGATGCGACATCTGTATAATTGGAATGAGCTTTCGTTTAGACACCTTCGGAAAAAGCTAGAGGATGCTCAATTGGAACTGGAGGATAATCAGAAATCTCTGAGGGATGTTGGTCCAAGGGAGTGGCATGTGGTGGAGCAGCTAGTAATTAGGGAGCAACAACTCCTGGAGCAGCTAGTAATTAGGGAGCAACAACTCCGCTTGCAAATTGATCAGTTGTTGGAACAACAAGAGATGCACTGGGCCCAGAGGGCAATGGAAAGATGGCTGGCTCTTGGCAATAGGAATTCAAAATTCTTTCACAAGGCAGCAACTGTTAGGATGCGAAGGAATCGGATTGTGTGTCTTAAAGGGAGTGATGGCCATTTTGTGCATGATCCAGAGGCTATTGAGCAATTATTTTTATCCCATTTCATGGCCCTTTGTCAGTGTGTGTCAGATGGGGGTTTTGGGGGCGGCTTAAATGAAGTGTCAGCGGAATCGGAAGCCACTTCGGCTTGTTTTCAGCCTGTTTCAGCGTTGGGGGTGCACTTGTCATCTGATCAAGTGTGAGAATTGAAAGCTCCTTTTGTTGAGGTTGAGGTGCGTGAAGCTGTGTTCCAGATGGGCGGTATGAAAGCTCCGGGTCCGAATGGGTTCGTTGCAGGGTTCTATCAGAAGAATTGGCACTGTGTGGGCGGTGAAGTTACTCAAATGGTCTTGGCATTCCTTCATTCGGGTACTATGCTTAAAGTACTTAATCGCATTTTTATTACTCTGATTCCCAAAGTTTCCAATCCGTCTTCTGTTAACGATTATAGGCCCATCAGTCTGTGTAATGTTTTGTATAAAGTTATTGTTCGTGTCTTGGTTAATCGGCTTTGTCCTGTACTCAAGTCTTTGGTATCTATCTTCCAGAATGCTTTTGTTCCTAGCCGTCTTATTACAGATAACATTTTGTTAGCGCATGAAATTATTGAGTTTATTCGGAAAAAACGCAAGGGTCGGTCTTGTTTTGCTTTGAAGCTCGATATGAGCAAAGCGTATGATCGTGTCAAGTGGTCTGCAGTTTTGGATGTGCTCTCTAGCTTGGGTTTTAGTCCTAAATGGATTAACCTCATATCTCAATGTCTTTCAACAGTGTCCTTTTTGGTTCTGGTCAATGGTGTTCCTTGCGAGTTCTTTCCCCTCATTGTGGTCTTCGTCAGGGTGACCCGTTATCACCTTATTTGTTTATTTTGGTTAGTCAAGCGTTGTTGGCCAATTTGTGTTTGTTCGCTAGTCAAATGATTTATCGGGGTGTGGCTGTTAGTTGGCATTCGCCTCCAATTTCTCACATATTTTTTGCTATGATAGCTTCTTTTTTCTTAATTTTGTCCTGGTGGAGGTGTGGTGTTTAAAGTGGCTAATTGATTCGTATTGTGAATTTGCGGGGCAGCGGGTTAATAAAAGCAAGTAGGAGATATTTGTTAGCCCGAATATGTTGGGATGGCAGAAAGATTTTCTTATGAGGGTGTTGGGCATTAAAATTGTGGCAAAGCCGGGTTTTTATCTAGGATCTAATTTAGTTATTACAAGAAGGAAAGGAGATCTTTTTGGGAGGATTTTGGATCGGTTTCAGGGGCGGTTGGATAGATTTAATATGCAAGCTTTAGATTTTGGGGGTAGATTGGTTCTCTCGAAACATACTATTCCAATATACTTATTTTCGATCTTTAAGGCGCCTGTGTATTTTGTTAAAAAAGTTAGAAGTATGATAATTCGGTTATTGTGGGGAAAGGGGGATGGTGGCGGTGTTTTCTGGAAGAAGTGGGAAGATTTGTGTAAGCTGTTGTGTCATAGTGGCCTAGGGCTAAGACATTTGGGTTGTTTTAATCAAGCTTTGCTGGCAGAACAAGCTTGGAGGTTGATCTCTAATCCGCAATCTCTTGTTACTAAGGTATTGATGGGTAAGTATTCTTACCAAATCTTTCCAGAACTTATGAGATTTGGGGGAGTAGATATAATTTGGCTTCCTAAAGGTATAAGCCTCACCTACGGCAAATCCCGCTGACAGAGCGGTTTTCATATGATTTGATGAATCGTAGAAAGATTTATGAAGTCCCTAAAATTATTAAGGAATGGAAGATTAATACTGTAGAATTAGGGACGTGAGTGCAAAATGAAACATAGCATGGGTAGAAAGGTGATAAAACATGTTTTAGCCTTAACGGTTACTATAATCTTTGAATTGATCTGTTTTTGACCAACTTTTCACAGACAGTTTTAATATTTTTATGGTTGAATTCCACCATATTTTATTACTTTAAATACTCTCTTTACTGGCATAAAATAGAATTTGATCAAATTTAAAATGAGGGTGATGCGAGGGTTTTTCCAAGATAAATTGCTTTTCTACCCGTGAAGGGTAAAATCATCATATCTTTAAGCGTAGAAATATTTTTGGATCCAAATCATATGGGTAAAAAATTAGACTCCACAAGCTTTTAGGTAGTTTAAACCTCGCGCAAATTGGAGTTCGGGACTGTCGGTAACAAACCCGTAAAATTTGGTCTATTTTGTTCTATTTTTTAGTTTCAATATGCGCCCAGGGCGCATGAGAAGGCTCCTTAGGCGCATTGAATATTGATGTCCGAGGCGCATTACACAACATTTGGATTTTAGATTTTTTATTTTGTTTTGTTTCACAACACCTAGTTATCACTACTAACAACCAACATCACTTCACCACTTCTACCACCACGTCTCCACCAATACCCCCACCACATCGCCCATCGTTTCACCACCACCACCGCATCACCACATCTCCACAATTAATACCACCGCCTCAATGCCATCACTTCACAACTGCTACCACCATCAATTTGCCAGCACGTTTGTTACTCCTCTACCATCACCAACCTCGCCACCAACGATAGCCAAGGAGGCTAAGGTAGACTGTGTACTGAAGGCTCAAACGACTGAAAGGGAGAGTTTGTCTCCTGAGGTGGAAGGCAACTTGTGGATGGGAGGAGAGCCACAGCATAGAACACAAATTGGGCTACCTCTATCTTTCATCTCTCTATTCAGCCACCAAATCCTCTTCCAATATGCATTACTTGCCAAAAAATCCCAGGACTCCGTGACCATCCACCTATCATTTCACAGACTATCACCACAACCCCTTACCGGTACTCCACGACCATCCGTCATTATTTCACTACCACCGAGTCCATAAAAAATAGTTTCACATGCTCTTAATATTGAAATTTATCGCTATCACTTCCCAAAAACTCTTCAGATTAATGCTTGGTAGAAAACAGTTTCACACCCAACTGTCCAAAGTTGTGAGATTTTTCGAGACGTAAAGGACTTTTTTAAGCAGAAAATATGTGAAAGGTATCCCGACACTTACTAAGAGGAGGGCCTTATCCATTTACTTGACTTGGTTTAGTGTATTCTTTGCCCCCACAAGACATGTGGAAGGTAACCCACCACAGGACTCTCAATATGGGGATGTTTTGAAACTAGAAACCCGGCCTTGACACTTGGCCCCTTCGGATGGTGAGAAAGGGTGAAAACCTTTCACTTAATTCGATAACTTTAAGCGATGAGACATGATGACAAAGCTGGATGAACAATTAAACAAAATAATCTTCATCACCAATCTCATCACTTAAGACGAGATAAGTGAGAAACCGAAAACCTTGTTTTTTTTTTCCTCCTTCCTTTCACAGTCCTAACGGCCTGTTAATTACTAGAACTACAATAACAGTGCCATCTTACCTGTGACCAAGTTAATGTAGGAATATCCAGGGGCTAGGAGGGATATATTGGACCCTGCTGATTTATGTTTGATTTATGGCCTGGAGAGAAAATGCAAAGGCATAATGTTCTTTGAGAAGATCCCCCTCCTTCCAATACACTAGTGTTTACTAGAGGCATGGTTATGTCTGTTACCACACACCTTTCAATCTTGTTCAATCTGTTCTGGTTTAGATTTCGTTATTGCTTACTTTCTCTTTCATTGTCACGATTATTTGTATCAACCAACATTTATCTTATTAGCGATTCTATTTTATAATAACACAAAGTTCTTGGGCCAAACTAATTTTTATTAGAAATTAGGATAGACAAGCTTTTCAACGGTTCAAACCACATGCAAATCGGAGTTCGAGAGTGTCCGTGGCATGACCGCAATGTTTGGTCAGGTTTGATAAATCGAGGATGCGCCCGGGGCGCAATGAAGTGCGCCTGGGACGCATGGTAATGCGCCTGAGGCGCATTAAAAATCCACAAATTGTTCAAACTTTGCGGGTTTGTCCCGGACACTCCTGAACTCCGATTTTCTCAGGATTTGAACCGTTAGAAAGCTCGTTGAGTCTAGTTTCAAGCCCATGTAGTTTGGATTTTAAATTAATTGTACACCCAAAAATATGACCAATTTATCCTCAATGAGTTGAAAAATAAATTATTTTGGTAAAACGCTTGCACCTTTCTCATTTTAAATCGGATAAAGACATATTATATGTCGATAAAGAGGATTTTCAAAGAACTAAAAGGTGGTGAAATTCAATTATGAAAATAATTAAGTTTAGTTTGTGAAAAATGGGTAGTAAGCAAAACATTACAAAGATTATTGGAACACTACCATCTTGGCCTGTACTCACCGCAACACAACTCCTCCATCACCGTCATTTCACCCCCCTACACCACCGACGTCATTTCACCACCACAACCACCACACTTCTACTCTGCTACCACCATTTGGACCGGACCTCAACGCATTCCCACCTTGTGGTCAGTGGTAGGATACCATTCACGTACCTTGTGGTAGCAGAGAAGGGTTCTTTGTATTGGGGGATACACTAAAGCCAACTAAAGTTCATGTTAGAACCACACTAGTCTACACATCCGAGTTATACACACACTCTTGTGTTTGTAAATGGGTGTAGTTCTCGAATGATGGTAGTGTAAATACCCTTTTCTTGGGATTGGGGTTGGTGTGTCAACACCGAGTGTTGTGCAGGCATGCTCTCTCTATCTATCAAAGATTTTGGATTTTCTGTAGTCCCACAACGGTTACTTGGTGAAGAGAAATTCGTGACATAATAGCCAAAGCTGGCTTAGTATGAATGTTCAGGATTGGTAATGATCTTCACAGCATTAGTTGAAAGCCTCTTGATGCGAGGGAAGACTTCATCCCTCATTCATAGCTTTGGTTTCCTCTGCAGCGACAAATGATAGGATCGTCACTTGTTTCACCAGCCGTATGCCTCCAAAATATCAAATCCTTCCATTCCAATCTCAACAAGGTCTGCTAGTTGTGCCATTGGATACTTCACAGTGCACAAACTTTGCAAAACACTTGAAAACTGTTTTTTGTTTTGAAACTTGGGAGAAAATAGGTGTCAAATAATTGTTTAATGGAAACAGAAGTGGCCATGCTTCTACTGAACACAAGTGGCCATGAACTTAATTTATACCTTTGCATTTTCCCTCCGAAGTTGTAGCCATAAATCCTGAGGGGCCAATTGGTCCTTAATTCCTAGCCCCCGGGTACTCCTACACTAACTTGGTTTCTGATTAGAAGGCTCTGTTGGCGTAGTTCTAGCAATTAACAGGCATTTTGATTTGAGAGCAGGGAGAGGAAAGCAATGGTTTTGGATTCTTGCCAAATCTTTCCAGAACTTATGAGATTCGGTGGAGTAGATAATTTGGCTTCCTAGGGATATAAGCCTCCCCTTCGGCGAATCACACTGACAGAGCGGTTTCCGTAAGCTTTGATGAATCGTAGAAAGCTTTATAAACTCCATAAAACTATTAATGAATGAAAGATTAATACCGTAGAATTAGGGATGTGAGTGCAAAATGAAACATAGCATGAGTAGAAAGGCATGAAAACGTGTTTCAGCCTTTAACGGTTACGATGATCTTTGAATGGATCTGTTTTCGACTAACTTTTCACAAACGAAGTTTAAATACTTTTATGGCTGAATTCCACCATATTTTTTTACTTTAAATACCCTCTTTATTTTGGCATAAAAAGATTTTTATCAAATTTAAAATGAGGGTGATGCAAGGATTTTTCCAAGATAAATTGTTTTTCTACCCGCTGAGGGTAAAATCGTCATATCTTTTAGTGTAGAAATATTTTTGTATCCAAATCATATGGGTTAAAAATTAGACTCCACAAGCTTTTAGGCAGTTTAAACCTCGCGTAAATCGGAGTTCGGGATTCAAATCAATGTTTGGTCAGGTTTGATGTATAAAGGATGCGCCTGGGGCGCAATTAAGTGCGGCTGGGACGCATGGTAATGCGCCTGAGGCGCATTAAAACTCCCACAAATTGGTCAAACTTTGTAGGTTTGTTTTGAACACTCCCGAACTCCGATTTTCGCAAAGTTTGAACCGCTAGAAAGCTCATTGAGTCTAGTTTACAGCCCAAGTGGTTTGGTGTATTCTTTGCACCCACAAGGTATGTGGAAGGTAACCCACCACAGGATTCAATGTGGGGTTGTTTTGAAACTAGAAACCCGGCCTTGACACTTGGTCCCTTCAGATGGTGAGAAAGGGTAAGAGCCTTTCACTTAATTCGATAGCTTTAAGAGAAGAGACATGATGGCAAAACTAGATGAACAATTAAACAAAATAATCTTCATCACTTATGACGAGATAAGTGAAAAACCGAAAACCTTCTTCTTTTTTTCCTCCTTTCTTTCACAGTCCTAATGGCCTGTTAATCACTAGAACTACAATAACAGTGCCATCTTACCTGTGACCAAGTTAATGTAGGAGTATCCAGGAGCTAGGAGGGATATATTGGCCCCTGCTGATTTATGTTTGATTTATGGCCTGGAGAGAAAATGCAAAGGTATAATGTGCTTTGAGAAGATCCCCTCCTTCCAATACACTATTGTTTACTAGAGGCATGGTTATGTCTGTTTCCACACACCTTTCAATCTTGTTCAATCAGTTCTGGTTTAGATTTCGTTATTGCTCCCTTTATTATACTTTCTCTTTCATTGTCACGATTATTTGTATCAACCAACGTTTATCTTATGAGCGATTCTATTTTATAATAACACAAAGTTCGGGGGCCAAACTAATTTTTATTAGAAATTACGATAGACAAGCTTTTTAACTGTTCAAACCACGTGCACATTGGAGTTTGGGAGTGTACATGGCAAGACATCAAAGTTTGGTCAGGTTTGATGGATCAAGGACGCGCCTGGGGCGCAATTAAGTGCGCCTGGGACGCATGGTTTGTGATGAGAAGGCTCTGTTGTTGTAGTTCTAGCAATTAACATGCATTTGGATTTGAGAGCAGGGAGAGGAAAGCAATGGTTTTGGATTCTTACCAAATCTTTCCAGAACTTATGAGATTTGGTGGAGTAGATAATTTGGCTTCCAAGGGGTATAAGCCTCACCTTCGGCGAATCCTGTTTGACAGAGCGGTTTCCGTTTGCTTTGATGAAGTGTAGAAAGCTCTATGAATTCCGTAAAACTAAAAAGCAATAAAAGAATACTGTAGAGGTAGAATTAGGGATGTGAGTGACAAATAAAACATAGAATGGGTAGAAAGGCGCGAAAATGTGCTTAATTTAGCCTTAACGGCTACTACAATCATTGAATTGACTTGTTTTCAACCAACTTTTGACAAACAAAGTTTTAATATTTTTATGGTTGAATTCCACCATATTTTATTACTTTAAATACCCTCTTTATTGGCATAAAATAGATTTGATCAAATTTAAAATGAAGGTGATGCGAGGGTTTTCCAAGATAAATTGTTTTTCTACCCGCTGAGGATAAAATCATCATATCTTTTAGTGTAGAAATATTTTTGGATCCAAATCATATGCGTTAAAAATTAGACTCCACAAGCTTTTAGGCGGTTTAAACCTCGCACAAATCGGAGTTCGGGACTATCCATGATAAACCCGCAAAATTTGGTCTATTTTGTAGTTTCAATATGCGCCCGGGGCGCATGAGAAGGCTCCTTAGGCGCATTGAATATTGACGCCTGAGGCGCATTACACAACATTTGGCTTTTAGATTTTTTATTTTGTTTCGTTTCACCACACCTTGCTATCACTAGTAACCACCAACATCACTTCACCACTTCTACCACCACATCTCCACCAGTACCCCCACCACATTGCCATCGTTTCACCACCACCACCGCTTCACCACATCTCCACAATGAATACCACCGCTTCATTAATGCCATCACGTCACAACTACAACCACCATCAATTTGCCAGCACGTTTGTTACTCCTCTACCATCACCATCCCCGCCACCGACGATAGCGGAGGAGGCTAAGGGAGACTGTGTACTGGTGGCTCAAACAACTGAAAGGGAGAGTTTGTCTCCTGAGGTGGAAGGCAACTTGTGGATGGGAGGAGAGCCACAGCATGGAACACAAATTGGGCTACCTCTATCTTTCATCTCCCTATTCAGCCACCAAATTCTCTTCCAATATGCATTACTTGCCAAAAAAATTCCAGGACTCCGTGACCATCCACCTATCATTTCACAAACTATCACCACAACCACCTTACCAGTACTCCGCGACCATCCATCATTATTTCACTACCACCGAGTCCATAAAAAATTGTTTCAAATGTTCTCAATATTGAAATTCATCACTATGACTTCCCAAAACCTATTCAGATTAATGCTTAACAGTTTCACACCCAACTGTCCAAAGTTGTGAGATTTTACGAGACATAATTTAAGCAGAAAATACGTGAAAGGTATCCCAACACTTACTAAAGGACTTACTTGACTTGGTTTAGTGTATTCTTTGCTCCCACATGACATGTGGAAGGGAACCCACCACAGGATTCTCAATATGGGGATGTTTTGAGACTAGCTAGAAACCCAGCCTTGACACTTGGCCCCTTCGGATGGTGAGAAAGGGTGAGAACCATTCACTTAATCCGATAACTTTAAGAGATGAGACATGATGACAAAGCTAGATGAACAATTAAACAAAATAATCTTCATCACCAATCTCATCACTTATGACGAGATAAGTGAGAAACCAAAAACCTTGTTTTTTTTCCCTCCTTTCTTTCACAGTCCGAATGGCCTGTTAATCACTAGAACTACAATAACAGTGCCATCTTACCTGTGACCAAGTTAATGTAGGAGTATCCAGGGGCTAGGAGGGATATATTGCCCCCTGCTGATTTATGTTTGATTTATGGCCAGGAGAAAAAATGCCAAGGTATAATGTGCTTTGAGAAGATCCCCTCCTTCCAATCCACTAGTGTTTACTAGAGGCATGGTTATGTCTGTTTCCAAAAACCTTTCAACCTTGTTCAATCTGTTCTGGTTTAGATTTTGTTATTGCTCCCTTCATAACTTTCTCTTTCATTTTCACGATTATTTGTATCAACCAACATTTATCTTATGAGCGATTCTATTTTATAATGACACAAAGTTCTGGGGCCAAACTAATTTTTATTAAAAATTAGGATAGACAAGCTTTTCAATGATTTAAACCACGTGCAAATCGGAGTTCGGGAGTGTCCGTGGCAAGACCGCAAAGTTTGGTCAGTTTTGATAAATCGAGGATGCGCCCAGGGCGCAATGAAGTGCGCCTGGGACGCATGGTAATGCGCCTGAGGCGCATTCAAAATCCACATATTGCTCAAACTTTGAGGGTTTGTCCCGGACGCTCCCAAACTCCGATTGTGGCAGGGTCTGGACCGTTAGAAAGCTCATTGAGTCTAGTTTTAAGCCTAAGTAGTTTGGATTTAAAATTAATTGTACACCAAAAGATATGACCAATTTACCCTTAATGAGTTGAAAAATAAATTATTTTGGTAAAACACTCGCATCTTTCTCATTTTAAATCGGACAAAGGCATATTATATGTCGATAAAGAGGATTTTCAAAGAACTAAAAGGTGGTGAAATTCGATTTTGAAAATAATGAAGTTTAGTTTGTGAAAAATAGGTAGTAAGCAAAACACTACAAAGATTATCGGAACACTACCACCCTGGCCTCTACTCACCGCAACACATCTCCTCCATCATTTCACCACCACACTTCTACTCTGCTACCAAAATTGGCACCAAACCTCAACGCATTCCCACCTTGTGGTCAGTGGTAGGATACCTTTCACGTACCTTGTGGTAGCAGAAGGGTTCTTTGTATTGGGGGATACACTAAAGCCAACTAAAGTTCATGGATATGTTCCTCCTCGTGGTCAAAATTTTTTTTTTGTTCTGATAAACTGGTGGATGGTTTCTAAATTCCTTTCGAAGTTTATAGTGTTATGCACCCAGGACCGTAAAACCAATCAAACACAAGCACAAGAGATATACGTGGTTCCCCAAATTCGGGTATATCCACGGGGGGCAGCAGATTTGTATTATCAATGGATTACAAATGTGTCTCTCACACTCAGCCTCAACACTCTCTGTATTGGTTCTTCTCTGGTGCCAATAACTAGATCCCGAGGGGCTGCTTTTATAGGCCAAATGAGAATCCTGTTTCCAATCACGCTTGGCGACACCATTATGCCAAATGAGGCTGAAGATGGACGAGATGATATCTGAGGAGGGTAAGGGAGACTACCGGAGGCTCGAGTGGCTAAAAGGGAGAGTTTGTTTGCCAAGGTGAAAGGCCAACTTGTGGATGGGAGGGGAGCCACAGCATGCCTTCCCAAGTCAGCACATATTGAGCAACTTATTTCTTTCATCTCCCTAGTCAGCCACCAAATTCTCTCGCAACATTACTTCCAAAATACCAGCACACGTAAAATTTCAGTATTTCACATCTTACAATGTACTGGTCTTATTTATACCAAATCCTCCCCAACCAGCCTTATTCATATCAAATGGCCACAAAGTTCTCTCAAACATTACTTGCCAAATACAAGAACAGAAAAAATTCTAGCCAATGAAGGGATGTTTTGCGTCCTAGGAATATACCGGCCTTGTTTATATCAAATCTACTTACTGCATGCAAAAATTTTATTACCAGTGACAAACAAGACACAAGGTGGCCAGAAATAATGGTACACTACATAGTTTGCAGGATGTTCTTTTGACATACTGATGCAACTAGCATAACACAAATGATCGACAGGATCTTCACTCAGGCGAACCATAGGCCTCAAAAATTGATTTAGCCATTGATGTTGAACTTCCTGATGAGGATGTGGCTGGGTAGCAGCTTCTTCTTTTTCGCCCGTAGTATGCTTCCAAAGTATCAAATCCTTCCATTCCAATCTTAACAAGGTCTGCTTGTCGTGCCATGGAAAAAATCTCATTCATGTTTGTGGCCGGTGTGATTTGTGCCAAGGAGGAGGTGGTTGTGAGAGGGTGAAATTAAAAATTAAGCAATTTTTGTGCACTTTGATAAGTGGGGAAAGCCCTATCAACTCTCCAAGGTTCTTAAGAAATGAACAAGTACCTTAGAACTAGGAATGAGAGTACCAAATGAAACTTAGAAGGAGGGGAATGGAGCAAAAACGAGTTTTAACATTAGTGGCTCAGATGATCTTTGAGTTGGTCTTCTTCCAACCAACTTTTCATAAACCAAAGTCTATTATTTTCATGGTTTGATTCCACCATCTTGTAGTACTTTGAATATCTTCTTTATCAATATAAAATAAGGTTTGATCAGATTTAAAATTTGTGCGATTCAAGAATTTTCCCAAAATAATTTATTTTTTGACCTATTGAGGGTAAAATTGTCATATCTTTTGATATGCAAATAATTTTTGAACCAATTTGGTTAGAAATTAGGCTTGACAAGCTTTTCGATGGTTCAAACCACGTAAAAATCGGAGTTCAGAAGTGTCTGTGGCAAGACCGCAAAGTTTGGTTGGTTTTGAAATTTGAAATATGCACCTGGGGCGCATAGAATTGCTCCTGGGACGCAATAAAGCTCCACAATCAGTCAAAGTTTGTGAGTTTATCTTGGACATTCCCGAACTTTGATTTTCACAAGTTTTAAATCGTTAGAAAGGTTGTGGAGTCTACTTTCTAGCCCAAGTAGTTTGAATCTAAAATTATTTGAACATCAAAATGATATGACTAATTTACTCTCAGTGAGTCAAAAAATAAATCATTTCAATAAGACGCTCGCATCTCCCTCATTGTAAATGGGATAAAGACCTATTATACATAGATAAAGAGAATTTTCAAAGTACTAAAAGATAGCAGAATTTAACCATGAAAATAATAAAATTTAGTTTGTCAAGAGTTGGTAGTTAGCAAACCACTACGAAGGTCATTGGAGCACTACCACCCCTCAACCACCAATAGTGTCCTCGTAACAACACCCCTCCACCACCATCACTTCACCACCACTACTACCACACTTGCACTCTTCTACCACCATTGGCACCACACATCAACCCTACCACATCCGTTTTCATTTAACCATTGCCACCAACTCCACTGCTTCAAACGCCTCACACCTCCACATGCAACTCCACCACCATTACCTCCATCATTTAACTACCACCCCTCTGCTCCACCACCACAAATACTATTGCTTCACCACCACCACCACCAGCATTATTTTGCCACTAGTACCAACACAAACACAAAAATTCAGATTAAGGATTGAGAACATTCTTGATGTTTCAATCGACCACCACTATGACTACTAGTGCCACCACTTGAGAGCACCCCTTCCTCGCAATTAGCTCTCCCTCCCTCTGGCTGAGGGTTTACCATCTCTTAGGTGAGTTGTTTTCCCTTTTCTTTTCTTCCTCCCTTCTCTTGTTTGAGATCTCCTCTTCCCCTGCCTCCACTTCATAAGATTCTCGGCCTCTCATCCACCCCATCGCATCCCATCCACACATGAATTGCCTCTCTCCCAGTGACCATTGTGCTCTTCCGATCGTCTTCTCCCATTGTTGTTGAAATCAAATTTGGACACACAAGATTGATTCTTTTTGGAAAATTTTAGGCATTGCAAGTTGCACGTACGCAATCATCGTTTCATGTAGTTTGGTGATATAACTTAGGGAAAAAAAGAGAGCAAGAGTTGTATATATATATAGCGTCGTGCTTTTGTCTTCCACACACCAATAAAAGATTAGTGAAAATAATTGATGATAAGATCTGGAAACAATTAAAAGTAAAACAATTCCAAACTCCATACCAAACTTTCCTTGTGCAAAGCGAGAATTGTGATTTGCCTTTTTCCTGAAATAATCTCACTTTCACTTGTCGCTCTCAAAGTATTTTATCGCGAAAGGTGACTATGCATTGCCATTTGGATAAATTGCTTTCAGTACAACAACATAACATAACTCATCTAGTCTCCAATCATTGGAGGTATGAGCAGAGATGATTGGAGACAAACTTAACCTTTGGCAACATATGTATAAAGTGGTTGCTCTCAGAATACCATTAAAACAGTGGCTCCCCTACTCCCAATGATTGGGGACTAGATGGGTTGAAAGCACTCTAATGGCCCGTTTGTATTATTCTGTATCAGCATCAAATTGAACTGTACATTCAACGTGATCAAATAAGTGTTTCATTAAAAATATTTAGACACGGGTTAAACTTGTGTACATAATTAAAGGACCAAAGTGTAAGATATGCAATATCATGGGCTGTATGGTATTAATTAATTCGATCCCTATAAATCCGATAGACATGTAAATTCAGTAAGACTATAAAATCCATTTCAGTAGTCTCGTTATACAAACAGACATTGAGATGGATATGAGCCAATCTTAAAGGACTTATTAGTCCAAGATAAATTAGGGAATGATTTTGCACTCCATCTGAAACGCTGTTATCATGTATTGATCTCTATTTCTCTTAGGGTATGCCTTTTATAGGTTGTTTATTGAGTTAGTCTTTTTTTATTTCAAGCTAAGTTAACCAAAAAAAAAAAAAAAGAACAGACATAATAGTAAAATCGAGGAAAACGATTTTCGTGCTCCATTTATTTTCATCTCCGTTCCACCCTTTTTATTCTTAATTTGGCAGCATTAGAAAAAATTACCAGAAAGCATACCACCTGCATTCTATGTTTACTATGTGCAACGCTCTCTCTCTCTCTCTCTCTCTCTCTCTTAACTGCTAACCTTTTCTTAATATGCACTTTCTTTTTTACTGCTACCTCAGGTCCACTTTGTTTGTCCTATGATGTTCAAAAATATTTGTCCAATTTGAAATTGACTCTATATAAATTCCATTTATGCCCTTTATCATTAAAAAAATTGTGCATTGAAGAATGTGCACCATCATTTAATGTTAAACCAGTGAAAGTTATTCCTGAAAAATCAAACTTTTCAACGATAATCATCGTGTTCCCTTAAATTTAGAATTCAAAAAATGAACAAACAAATTTATATCTAGAAAGTATTTTCACTATTTTGTACCTGACAGGGCGTGGATAGTAAAAAAAGGCAGTGCAACAATCATTCTCCTAAAACTTTACTGTATAATCCAACTAATCCAAATAGAAAATTGATTTTAGCACTCCAAAAATTAACGGAGAGACTCCAAAATGACGTCGTTTTGTGTGTTAACACAATTCAATTTTGGAGCTCTTCATCAATTTTGGAGTGCGAAAATCACAATCTCCAAAGCACCTCAGATGTCGTTCCAGATTCCGTTCTGTTTTCAAACTTCTTTTTTTTTTTTTTGGTGATGAACGGTACAAGAAAAGAACATCCGTTCCACTTTCCCTTAAAAACTTCTTCTTTCTTAGAAAGATTATTGTCGTAATGACCATATTGCCCCTTGGACTTATTCAACTTCCCCAGACACCCTGCTTTCTCCCCTCCCTCTTATTTCACGCACAGACCAGAGCAGACCCCTCTCTCTCTCTCTCTCTCCAATCTTCATCATGTTTGGTCGAAGCACGCACAGACACAGGTCGCCTTCTCCACCGCGTCCACCAACAGGAACCAGATTGTGTTGACCGACTTATCGACCAATGTGGCCGTGGCATCATCGGTCTTTTCCACCGCCGCCCTGACGGTGGCGCCGCGAGATCCTAGTCCCTTCGTCCCACGACAACGGCATAAGAGAGAGAGAGAGAGAGAGAGAGAGAGAGAGAGAGAGAGAGAGAGAGAGAGAGAGAGATGGAGCCAGGTTTGGATCCGGACAGGGCGAGGCGATTGGATTGTTGGTGGGTTGAGATGGGGTTGGGTGAAGAGCGAGAGAGGAAGGATTGGGAGAGGGAGGAGGAGGAGGAGGAGGAGGTGGAGGTAGCCATGGGGAGAGAGAGAGAGCGGAACGAGTCTTTTATCTGGCGTACAGTGGAAGCCGTAAGAGATGAAAATGGGGCAAGGGCAGTATTGTCATTTCACTGGAGAGGCTGTGGGGAACAGAGACCAAAATGATGTCATTTTGGTCGAACATTTTTAAAAAAAAGGTTCGGAGATCTGGAACAAGCCTTTGCTGTGTTTGGTTTGATATTTGAAAAGTTTTTTGAAAAATAGTACGGGTAATAAATGGAGAGAGATAGAGAGAGAAATGTTACAAGTTTTTGGAGGAAAAAAAAAAGGAATATTTAAATATTCGCCCTCTTTATCCATGCCATGTAAGAATTCATCCCTCCATTTTTTTATGCTTATGTTTTCATCCTCTTAGTGTGTGAATTACCTTTCTTATTTTTTTTCCTATGATTTACATATATGTGTTATATTGCTTTCCTAATTTAATGGGATTTGATTGAATTGTTTTCCCAATTTAATGGGATTGGATTGGATTATTTTCCTAATTCAGTGGGATTTGGTAAATTTAAATATGATTAATACTTTTTTTTTA
>BPLS01030297.1:0-11602 GCA_019656275.1 Rhododendron kiyosumense | reverse complement strand
ATCATCAAGGGCTTTGGACCATTTTAATATATTCTCTGAATGTGTAAATAAAAAACAACCGTTTTTGTAATGGAATCAAAATTATGCTAATTTTTGTCATGGCTTTGTGGATATATACTTTAACGGTCTTGCTCGAAACCAGGGCTCTTTCTGTCAGAAAATGCCCCTCTCATGCGTAATTTCTTCTATAATAGAGCCAGGGCAATTTTGTCATGTCAGTGGAGGTCCGCGGGGTTTCTTACCATTGCTTTATCTGGTGTACTCTCATCGGCATGATTGGGGTACCAATACTTACCTTTGCCATTGTCTAATGCATTGGGTTTGTATTTCTAGTGGAAATTAGGGAAGTGTGTGAAGCTCCTGATAACAAGACTGTCGTTTAGGGCAAGTGGTTGATATTTTGGGCTAAGTGTGTTGTGGCTAAAAATAATGCCGATAGCAATTTTAAGCAGCCAAAATTTGGCCTTCTATCAAAGATATTGAGTGATTGAATCTACCTTGAATCCTTAATTTACGCTTGTACATCTATTGGCTTATATGTTTTTTTGGTTGATTAAACTCTACTTTTATTCCTTTCTAATGGCTGCATAGAAGCATAACAGAGGGATTATTTTCATCTTGTCGTGAATAGAATTGATCATAATATTATCTATGGAATGGTCTTGGTGAGATTTTACTGATGTCAAGATGTACATCTAATTAACAGTAATGATTTTTTGTTGCTTTTTCTAACTTCTTATTGTTCTGGTTTCATTGTTTAAAACTGGGAACAAAATACTTACTCTGTGGGGGACCAAATACCTTTTCAGAGTTGCGACTGTTTTAGTTTTCATATGCTCATCCAATGTCCCCTCATATTTCCTTCATTGATAGCAAAATGCCAATGGTCTTTGGTTTGAAAGTTTTGTTTCTGTAAGTTCACTTGAAAATCCCGGGCACTATACTTGAAAGTAAAGTTAGAATAAAAGCTTAAAGTTTTCTTCCTTCACTTGTATATCTCTTGGTTACTACTTTGTTGATTCTTTCTCAGTTTTAAACTAATTTCTTTTTTGCATATGATTCTTAGGGTATCCGGGACTCTCAGCAAAGTGTGGTAGAAGCAATACTAAAGTTCCATGGTTGAAGATTTTTTTGTGTGCTGATAATGATGTTTTGCTGGTAACAATGGTTTTTGGATCACTACAAGAAAAAGGGGAATACGCGGGAGTTTGTTTCGGGCGTTTGTACAAAACCCAGGTAAAGTCCAAAAGTGACTGTAGCGGAGCAGAGGCCTCTGTGCTAAAATTACACTATCCCCCTTTTATGTTATTTGTCATTATTTGTTTGTTGACTCTAATTGTTCCTCTAGGGGAAATATGGTGGATATCTTTCAAATTCATGTTCCTCCAGGAGGTTTTGGTTTCTAAAAAGACCACCTCCTTGAATTTAGATCCAGAGGGTCCAAGCCAACTCTACAAAGTTGTGTTCGCCGTTTCTCAAGAGTATTCGTTGGCTCGCCAATCTTTAACTTCTATTGTTTGACTCTCCTCGTTGGATTTCCATTGTTTAATAGCTTTTGGCTGCTTGCTGTGTCAATTGCAATGTGGTCAAAATAGGACGCATTGGTACTTCAATGAATGTGTCACAAAGGCTACATCAAAGCAGCTTCTATGGTGAACTATGTCAATAAAATGAATCTGTGAAGGACTCCTAGGTTATACTACTTTTGTTTAGTAAGCAGTGCACGTTAAAGCGGTCCTTGCATTATAAGCATTGACCTTTTTAGACAGAGAATCTTCAAAATAAGCATTCATCTTTGGTTTGTGAATTGTCACTTGTTTCTTGTACGCATACTTTGGTTGCTTATAAATGTTTGGTGATTATAGGTAGTGTTTTGTGATGTGATGTGATTGGGAAAATTCGGATGAAGTGCTTTCTTTCTGGAATGCCTGATTTGAAGTTGGGTTTAAACGATAAAATTGGCCTTGAGAAAGAGTCACAACTTGAGTCACGTCCCACTAAGAGGTAAATTCTGAGGGCTTACTATTTTTCGCTCCCATCCTGTATTTGCTTGTCTGTGTACATCTTGGAAGTTAATATAGTTCCCTACTTCCTTTGAGGAACTTTGTAGAAACTAGACATGCTGACACGTATGTTCCTTTTCATAATTTTTTCAATTGAAGAAATAACTTTGTTGATGCACCCCTTCTGGGAAGAAATAACTTCGTTGATGCATTCATGGCCTGATTAAAACATGTATTCTAAGAAATATGTTGCTAGGTGAGCTGTTTGCATAACAATTGTATATGTAAGTTAAAATGTTCCATCTGAACTAAGCCTGACTTCTAGGTGCGTGGGTTTTAGCTTTGATGCTTAACTTCTAAGTTTACCGGTTGATCTGCTGGAGTTGTAGCTTTAACTTCTCAATTTGTCACTTTTTGTTTGTTTGTGATGAGTTAGTGTACAGTATTCTTCTGGCAGCTGCGGACCAAACATGAGGAAGGTGCAACTAGTGGTAGATAACCAGAGATTGAGGTGGGTCTGATTTCATTTTAAGTGCAATTGTGGTACATCTCTACAACATAAGGAAGTACATTCTTTGCTTTGGTACCGTAACATTTATTTGTTTTTTTTCTTGTTTCAAGAGAAGGTTACATGGAACTCTTCTACAATGCTAGGTGACGAACTACTTTAGTGGTTGGAGGTGAGTACCTATTGTAATGCCCTATTTCATAGTTTCATTCTTTGTTGCTTTCATATTATTTATTCTCCAGTTTTCAACTAATATTGCTTCTTTATTTGCAGATGTTTGAGAAAAAGATGATCGGGAGAATGTGTTTGATAAAGGCGCGCGGGACTCTATTTATTTTAGGGACTTAGTGTTTTTGTCATTTTTTTCCTTGACTGTATTTTATTTTGTATGGTTACATATGAACATGAATTTGGATTGCAAAAGTATGAATTATTGTTTCTTTTTGCTAGTATATGGACTCTAAAGTTTTGTTGTTTGGATATCAAGTAGCATTCTTGCTGATTTTTTTTTAAAAAAAATAAAAAATTCCTGGCGTTTTTGTAAATGCCGGTAAAACCCACCTGCCGGAATCGGAAAATCACGTCCTTGGACTTTTCCCGGCGTTTTTGTAAACGCCGGTAAATCTCTGCCGGAATCGGAAAAAGTCGCCGGCCTTGGACTTTTCCCAGGGTTTTTGTAAACGCCGGCAATAGTAATTAAAACGCTGGGAACATTACCGGCGTTTGATAAACGCTGGGAACTATTTCCGACTACGGCAGTCGCGGCGTTCACTAAAAACGCCGGGAAGACTTTTGCCGGCGTTTTTTTCACTTTTTCTGGCGTTTTATAAACGCCGGGAACGCCAAGATTTCTTGTAGTGATTTCAACTCTTTTTTTCATAACTTGACTGATGCAATCTTCATGGAGAATAACAGAGTTGCATAATAGAATCTCATGTAAGTTACTGTTTTTCCCCCAAGTATTACTCTTGTGGAAGTAAAAATGATAGAATTTCATGTAAGTTACTTTCAAATTTTTAGGTAAGATTCAATCTTTATGAAGAATGGCATAGAGAAATGGTTTTCTGTAGAATGAATGAAAGATCGGAGAGCCTCAAAGTCCATGTTAGTCAAAATTGTAAGAAATGCTTCAAATGAGGAAGAAAGGCTAAAGCTACAGCCTAATGATAATGTCAAATCGCTGCATGATTGGAAGGATTTTGTGAAGGAAAAGACTAGTGCACAATTCAAGGTATGTGCACCACCCTGTTCATCCCACTCCACATTATTCTTGAAAATTCTTTCATTCTCTTCAAAGATTAAAGAATGTTATGTTCAGCTTGGTTTGGTGTTTTTGCGGCTATTTTTGTAGCTGTTCTTCTTGTTGTTGTTTGCTGTATATGCTTGTTGTTTGCTGTATATGCTGCTGTGTCCTGTTGGTTTTTATTGCTTTTTCTCTCTGCTTTTTTCTCTTTCTGATGTTATTTGTTGTATAGGCACACTTAGTACAGCCTTAATCCATCAAATCATTGCATGATAGGAAGGATTTTGGGATGGAAAAGACAAGTGAAAAATTCAAGGTAAGTGCATTTTGGTGGAAGTAATTAACTTCTCTGCTTTTTTTTTTTTTTTCTAAATGGTTTTGGTTTGAAGTGTGCCTCATCCTGATATGTTGTTTCTTGTTCCAAGTGTGCCTCCATGTGATATGCTTTTTTTCTTCACTGACCCAAAAAGTTTGCGACTTCACTTACTGTAGGGAGGTATTCCCGAACAGAGACAATTAGTTACCGAACACGTGGTAGATAAGATATGTCATGTTGCCAGTAAAGATCGTGATCGGCGATATGGGCCAGTGACATAGGAAGTCATTGCTCCAAACAATTTGTTCGGCGCAAGGACCAAAGAACATGAGAGGTTAATGGTCCAAGCCATTAATAAAGCCCAGTGACATGTGAAGTCACTGGTCCAGGCAGTCTATTGGCAATGATATTGCCGGACAGAGTGAGATCCTTGAGAAAGATAGCCTTAAAGTGATAAGGCAGTCAGAGTATTCCAGAAGGCAAAAGAGATCAAGATAACTGAGGAAACAGTCCTAATATGGAACGAGCCCCGTAAGGAGAAGAATCTCTACGAGTACGGGGTCTCGGCTAATTGGGGAAGAGGATCCTTGGAATACTAGGTTTCTTGTACGAGATAGGAAACCTAAGGCAACAAGGATGCTTGGGAAGCAAGCAAGCATAGGCCTATATAAACAAGGTTAGTCTGGAGGTAAAAGGTATGCAGTGAATAACACTTATTCCACACTTTCTTATTGATAATTAGGGTTTTCTACAGTACGAGATACTAACTTAGGCATCAGAGGGCCTTTGCCACGAGAGGCAAAGGTGCGCTCACCCATCATCTGTTTTGCAGATTAGGGTTTTGGCGAAGACATTAGGGTTCCGATCGAATTGCATGAGTAGCAACTGTGTTCCAGTGCAGTTCTAGGTACTACTTGTTTTTTTCCACCTACACTTACATTGTTTTGTGTGTGTGTGTGTGTGTTGCCTTGTTTTTTTTTTCTTTGTTCCAGTATAGTGTGTGTGTGTGTGGTGCATGCCTTATTGATAGAGAGCGTTAACAATAACCCTAAATGCAACAAATGGACGTTGGTCTTTTAGTGATGCACATACACATGGTCATGTACTTCTCTTTCCTAGCGTAATGGCAGTTTGGGTGGATGTTGTAAAGAAACCTGAAGTATTTTGGCGGAGTAGTGCGAGTGACATGGTTTATGTTGAAGAATCTGTTGGAACTACTGTTGCTTGGCTGACAAAGTTATTATGGACTCTACATGAGGGTAATTCACTTTTTATTACATCCACATATCGAGAAGGAATACATTCGGTTTCTCTGTTTATAAAATTGATTGGTTTGAAATTTGTTCATTCAAATTGAAACGTTTTCATCTTGTACATGTAGGTTGACTCTGGGTTGAAAGACAAGATTGGTATTTTGCGGCTTTTGCTAGAGATGGAGATATGATCATCTTCCAGTGTTGGCAGGCATTGTTCAAGCCTTTTCCTTGACACATTTACTGTCTTCTTGCCGTCAAGCCTTGTAGTCCACTTTTGGGGTATATATGTTTAAGGGTGGGCTTGAAGTCAATTGAATTTCCTTCATTTTAAAGTTAACATGTATAGTACCTGATGTTGATGAAGTGCAATTTTCTTTTTGGTTTTCTATGGAATGTTGTGACTATATTGCTACTGAATGGGTATTAATTAGATTATCTAGTTGTTTTTCTATGAGCTTAGTTGGAATCATATCAATGATTCAATTTTATTGAGAGTATTCGGGATAGATTGCAGCATGTAACAAATGTTATATTAGTGCTTATTAAATGTTATGGTCTCAAACAAAGCGTGCAAAAAATACAGTATATATCGAACACAACATGTCAAAAATGCTATGAAAAGTAAGCCAAACATAGCGTGCTAAGACTACTATGGAAGGTATGTCAACAACAGTAGCAGTCGAAAAACACTATGGAAAGTATTTCAACAACAGCGATCGAAAAAAGCTATGAAAAGTATGTCAACAACAACAAGCCAAAAACGCTATAGAAAGTATGTCAACAACAGCAGCCTAAAAATGCTTTGGAAAGTCTAGACCTTTTAATAGCATGGGCAAATACAACGTTCCTCTGAACTCTGTTTATATTATTCCATAGCGTTTTTCGCACGCTATAAAAAGCTATTTTTCTTTAGTGTGTGCCCTTGATGGCGATTACCGAGGGCAGGTTTCTGCATGTTTCCAATGCATATGATTCTTAGGGAGATCCATCATATGTTCAACGCTGTGCCAACTGAGCGTAAATACATACAGGCTTATCCACTCGGTCATAAAGCTCGCCAAGGTTAAAATATTCCACCTAGAGGGACATCATATCTTCGAAAACTACATGATGTCTTGAAACCCAAAATACGATCGGTATTACATGTGCATTCGGAGAGGGAAATAGAAGCTCGTTGCTGAAGGGATGTACGACTCTGAGAAGTCGGCTAGGGATTATGTGGAGATTCGGGGAAATTACATGTTTGGACCTCATGAGTACGGGAGGTTTGAGGTACCGACCCGTAGGGGGAGCCGTATAAGCATAGAACAACTTCCTTTTTAATTATATATATGTATTTGTTTTACTCAGTACTAGCATGTTTTTTTTTTGTTATTAACATATACCTTCTTGCCTGGCAGATAGCAGAAAAATCAATGAGTGGTCGAAGAGGGCCAAGAACTGCGGCCTTGTTAAAGCTCTGTTATCCATTCCGGAGGAGAAGAGGGACGCTTACAAATTACTGGACTTTGAGCCAATGTACAAGGGCTTCATCCGAGGGAAAGCGTCCAAGCCAGTCATCGTCGAACTAGAAGGGCAAGGGACCGATCCCCAGGCGTCGTTCAGTGAATTGCCCGAGGAACTTCTTCCAAGCGCCGACAAACCACTCCAAGGGTTAATCAGGGAACCAATTAAGGAAGTACCTTTCACACTCGGCGACGACTTGCCTCTTTGGAATGTGAAAGCTATGCTCTGCAGGAGAAGAAAGACAAGAAAGAAAAAGAAAAGGCCGAACAACTAAAGTCCAGAGCATTGGGATCGACCCCAGCTCCAAGCTTTTGCCTTCGCCTCCTCCCCTTTCCTCCCTCAATAGAACGTCCACCGCTCCTCTCTCCTCAAAAGACGCACAGGCCGGAAAAAGGCCCAAGATGACGCTGCCAGCATTGGGAGAAGGGGGTGACGTGGCCAAGGAAAAAGACACCCCCGGCTCGAAAATCCCTTGGCGCCTGAACTTCATCACGTCCTGACCTCCCACAGCCTGCAGATGGATCTTACCATTGCCTTCACCCTTTTCTTTGGCTTAGCTCTGCCAAACGATACCCAACGCCTGGAAACGCTAAAGTCGGCGATGGAACTATGGAAGACTATTATTATCATTCGGGTAGGGTAAGTTCTATCAACACATCTGTTGCTCGTTTATTCTTTGTTCACTTGTTTCTGTGCATAAGCTTTTCCATTTGTTTTACACTCAAGATGCCCAGTCGATCAAGTGTGCTCAGTGTTACTTGAGCGAACATGATAAGGCGATGAAGTGGCTGCGGCAGTCAGTGGAATTCAACCAGAGCCAGGCGTAGGAGTACAAGAAGAGCTTGCAAAAGTCGGACGCCAAGCATTAGAAGCTGGAAGATCAAGTGACAAACTCAGAACAAGTTAATCACACGATTGCAGGGTGCCGTCGAGCAAGCCACAGCTGAGAAGAATGCTAAAGGGAGGAAGGAGATGGAGGGAGAGCTGGAAGCAGAGCTGAAGGAGGTGTACAACGAGGGCTACCGAAAGGCTGAGGACGACGTTGTGGACCAAGTAATGGAGGCCAAGGCGAATGTTGGAGCCAACTAGCATTTAGAGAGCTTTAGGGTCAACTACTGCAAGTGTCTTGATGACATGAGGATCGGGCCGAAAGATGAACGAAGGGCCACCATTGAAGTGCCTCCCTTTGCTGCAGTCGAGCCAACGCAGAAACGACCAACCGACGAAGCTGCTGCTGGTGCCACATCTGAGCCTCTGCCTGTAGAAAAGCCTCAGCCAACCTTGTCTTCCACCCCATCTCCCGAAGCCTGAGACTTCGAAGTTTTAAGTCTATTTTTTAAAACTTTTTAAATTTGATCCAGTCGGCGCCGAATAGTAGACTTATGTCGTACTGTTGTCTGTAATTAATTCTAAGTTCTGGGTTTTGAGGATAGCACTTAGCGATTTACCACCGATATGCCTCGATTTGTAACTAACACAGGTTTGGGTATGGCACCGATTGATCTACCACCGCCATGCCCCGTTCATGTTGGATGCTTCTTGCGTTGATTCGTTTTGTTTTAGGAAGTTAAAAAATTTACGAGTTTTTTTGTTTGTATGTCATCACGTACTTCCTGCTCGTACATAGCTCTGTTCGGAATGTTTTTCTCAGTGATGTTGTTCAGTTAGATGTATCTCTGTAGAAAAACAAGTAATGTATGTTCGGGGATTTACCTATCTAAGAACCCCCTGCCTTGGTGGATTCCTACAGTAAAGCTAGGGTTTCGCTAAGGTAGAAAATGGTGGGTAAAGCTTAAAGTAAAAACTGCTAAGCCCTGACAGCGGGAAACCACGTAAGAAAAAGATGGGTGAAAGTGCCGAGCCCGAAGGAGATGGGTGAAAGTGCCGATCCTAGAGGCAAACTAGTGTTTCCGACGGCAAAACATTGGGTGAAAGTGCCTGAGCTTAAAGGTGATGGTAATGTCAGGATAGTACGCCGAACCGTGTTATGAGATTACCGGACAAACAAGTGAAATGAACAAAGGAAGACTTTCATTTAACAGAAGAGGAAACCCCTAAGAGGTAACCCTGGCCTTAGGGCTTACATTGATAAATTTCATTACAAAAAGACAAAAATAAACCAAGGGTGGAGGAAAGGCCTCACGATCCTATCCGTGAAACTTTATGAGTTTCTGGGCGTTCCAAGAATTTTCGATCGGCATTCCATCCATCTCCTCTAGCTTGTAGACATCGTGATCAATTTTCTGCACCACTAGGTAAGGTCCATTATAGAGGTCTTAGAGCTTCGTCAACTTGGCTACCTCAGTGATCACCATATGAAGAACAAGATCCCCAACATTAAAGGGACGAGGTCGAACATTCTTGTTGTAGCCCCGAGCAACCTCTTGCTGATATGAGGCATGCTTGAGATTAACGTTGTCCATTAACTCCTCGGCTAAATCAAGCTCGGCGCCAATGAGGGTTTTGTTATCGATCAGAACGAAATTCACTGTGCGGCTCGTCAGTATTAAGGTCGCTAATGATAGGACGACTTCTATACCGTAGGCCATAGAAAATGGAGTACGGCTAGTAACCATCGAGGGGTGGTTTGGTATGCTCACAAGATGTGTGGCAATTCATCAACCCACTTGTTGAGCTTCCGATCCAGGCGTCCCTTTAGTAGGGGTGAGCACGAGTCGGGTTGGGTTTGACCCTCACTTGTCCCCAACCCAAACTAATCGGGTTGATATATTCTGGAACCAACTCCGTCCGAATGAACAAGGGAAACCGTCTGATCGGATTGACGGGCGGGTTGGCCGGGCTAGCCAAAAGTAGATCAAGAAGAGAGATTTTGTACAGAAACAATGAGGGCTTCAACTAACCCAAAATTAAATTTTCGGCAAAAATTAAAGATGTGAAAACGATGATAAAGGAGCACAATTTTCAGATCGATACAAATATACACATAATATGTCTATGTGTGTATGTGTGTGTATATATATATATATATATATATAGAGAGAGAGAGAGAGAGAGAGAGAGAGTGTGTGTGTAGACACCTCCCGAAGCGGGGCATCGCCATACAGATTGATCGTTAGTGTTTGTTTGGTTGTTTGCTTCATAAACCAAGATCGTGGATATTTTCATGGCTAGGAACATCGCCACATGATAACGGTTACATCAAAACAGAGTCGCCACCCAGTTTATAAAAATTAGGAAAAACAGATAAAGATTCCAGGTACGGGAGCCATAGGTACAATAAGCGGAAGGTGTTCTTTGCCCAGTCGTGAAATTGGCCTATAGTTGCTCGACATATGATTAGCACAAGCTTTATTTAACTCTAAATACATAAACTGATTATTAGCCTTTAACAATTGATATGGTGAACCAGAGCGATAATTGAAACATGCATCAAAAAATTGAATAAAACAAATCTGTTCCAGGAAGATGGATCCCGCGGTCGATGAATAGATGTCACGGTCGAGGGATCCTCCTGATTTGATGTACCGACCGATGGATCAGACCCAGCTGATGTTCTTCCTCATACCAAACTAAACAACTTACAAAGAGTTAAAAACCTACGATTAGCATGCATAATCAGAAAGTGACGAAAGAGAAAGACATAGAATAGTTGTCACTTTTCACACCTACTCATGACTATTCTATGTTTTTTATTTTTGCATTTTCCTTTGTTTAATACAGAGTAATCTTATTTGGCTGCATAGTTATGAGTATTTAATTACTAAATTAAGCTTAATTCCTTATTTATGGTAATTTGGATTGAAAAGTTAAGTAATTTTTGTGATTTATTGATTTGTCTTGACACAAAACTAACAAATGTGCTTTTTTTTTCTTCTTTTGATAGAGACAAAAATTAAGTTATTAATTGACTTTTAAAGCCAAATCGAGCCTTAATCTTGTTTATGAGTATAATATTATGTTTTGCCAAAATGAGCCTTAATCTTGTTTTGTCAATATTTGTGCCAAAATTCACATTTTCAGCATTTCTGTTTGTTTTGGATGAAAAGTTAACGGAGGGTGGAAAATTGATGGGTTTTTAAATAGGTTAGGTATTTTTTTGATAATTTTAAAAGGTCAAATGCCTATGTGTAATTTGTATGAAATGTCAGGTGCTATTTTAAAATTTTCCCACATTACTTTGTCAAGTTATTTTCAGAAACTTGTAGGAAATCATAGATGCTTTGTTATAGCACAACACATGGATATGTTTAGTATAGAAAAAAGCATCTCAATCATGAGTCCAAATAGATTGAGCTGTTCCTATAAATCTCCAGGAAATTACTGGCCGGCCCCGTTTTTTAGTTTGGGTTCCTTCCGAACCCCCTTTTGTAATTTGTATTCCGTGCAGCCCCTTTCTAGAGGTGCTTTTACAACTTTGCCCATTTGCCCGTCCAGACCCCGTTTTAAGTGATCTGCCCAGACTACCTCTGCTCATCGTCGCTCCTCTTCACCCCCGCGGCCCCGCACAACAACCGCTCTCTCTCGCGGGGACCCTTGCTAGACTGATGACTCACGGAATGACGCGTCGTTGCTGGAGCAGCACCGTCAAGTCCTCCAGCTACGCACCGCCGCTGTACACGGCCGTCCCCCTCCCTCTGTCTTTGCTCGATCTCAACCTCGCCTATCTCAGCGGCGGCGGTTGCTGTGGAGGTGTCGGATGACGAGGGCCGACGAAGGAGAAGAGGTGCTTATCGTCGCGGGAGAGATGGTCGATGTTGGCGGCAAGCTGAGGAGGCAGACGGTGACTTTGATTTTGAGGAAGACGACGGC
>BPLS01030296.1:53562-74781 GCA_019656275.1 Rhododendron kiyosumense | reverse complement strand
TATGGTTATATAAATGGTTTGACTAAATTAAGTTAGGGTTTTGATTGTGAGTAGATATGGTTATATCATACTCTGATCAGTTAGGTATTGGTTAAGTTAAGATACGGTGTTGATTGTGAGTATATGTGCTTATATCATTCTTTGATCCGTTCGGGTAGGGTTGAATTAAGTTAAGGATTTGATTGCTTGTATATATGGTTACATAAATCTTGGTTATATTCCAATTTTGTTATAGTTTTTGAATGTAAATTGTGTGTGATCCTACGTTGCAATTGATACACTAGGTATGATTCTCCTCGTATATATGATTATATGAATGGTTTGGCTAGGTTAAGTTAGGGTTTTGATTGTGAGTAGATATGGTTATATCAAACTTTGATCATTATATGTTCTACTTTATTAAATTGGTCCGCGCAGCGGCCTTACTGACTTATTATTTGTGCAGTTGTTCAAGGGGTGAAGAGTATTAAGTTACCTGTGAAGTTGACTATGAAGAAGGCGATGGCGACAAAGGGAAAGAAGTTACGAGATCTCCTCTTCTTCTTTTTTTTCCCATTTTTTTAGAGTTAGAAAAGACAGAATCTCATGTATAACGTTATAAGGTTATATGTTTATTTTTTGTCACACTTATTACGTTTTTTTATGTATATTTATTTATGTGGCAAAGAAATACATATAAGGTTCTTTGTTTGTTTTTACATTGTAAACATATATAAGATTATTTATATACGGTTATCAGAAGCAAGTCAATGAAGCCGCTGCGCGGACCAATTCAATAAAGTAGAACATATAACGTTATATGTGAGTTTCTGTGCCGTGAAACTCCAAAAAAATAAAACATATAACATTATATGAAAGCTGTTGACTTGTGTACCTCCCAACAAAAAAAGAACATATATTGTTACTCGAAGTAAGTCATTGAGGCCGCTGCGCGGACCAATTCAATAAAGTAAAACTATAATGTTATATGGAAGTTTATGTGCAGCGACACTCCAAAAAAAATATAGAACATATACCATTTTATGTTAATATATGTACGTTTAGATGTAAACGTGTTATATAACGTTAAATGCGAGCTGATGAATGAGTATATAACATAAAATGTAAGTATCTCACGTTAAATGTGAACTGATGAACGAGTATATAACGTTATATTTGTACAATAACTTTATATACAATGTATCAGAAAAGGAGAATATTTCAAACGTAGTACGGATTTCAAACGTAGTACGGATGGTGCTCTATTCCAATGTAACTGCCGGGATTTCAAACGTAGTACGGATAATGGGAGATAATGGGCTAAAAGTATGGGATTTGAATAGAATGGGTAATTTTGTAAGGTACTATTTTTCTTTTTAAATGTAGTGGACTTTATGCCTTATCAAATACATATTAGTGGACCTAGTGGGTTAGAAACATGCTATAGTGGACCCTAGGCCAATTTTTTATATAAGTTATAGGGTACATGATCATATCGTAGAATTTTTATAAAAAAAGAATACATGGTGAAATATGTATCGTTCCTTGAAGGTGTCAGGAAACTCTCACATTTGACTGTCATGGCTGGGTTGGTAGAGAACAAAAAGTTGCCTTCTGGATGAAGAGGTATGATATCTATTGACTTATTTTTGGCTCTATCCTCACTGTTGCCAAGCACACCAAAGCTGCCAATTGGTGTGGACAACCAACTACCTTGCACTGTGCCAGCCTCCAAGAGTGAAGGCTTTGTCTGGCGTGATTGGAAGCAGGGAGTTCCGTATTTGGTTATAAATGGGACCTTTTGGTTCCATCAGAAGTATCTCTCTTGAGTGAGAGACTAGAGAGGTTTTTGTGAGGTCTGTTTTGTAAGCAATGTAGAGGTCAGGTGAGTGGTGAGTTTGAGGGAAAACCTGTAAAGCTCTTGTATTCCGGTGACCATTAATTGCTCCGTTTACCTCTGTGGATGTATCATATTTTTGGGAAACCACGTATCTCTCCTGTGTTTGTTTGTGTGCGTGTGTTTTGGCTCTGTTTGATACACTCCAGGCACAACAATATCCTGTATAGTTCATTGGCTTGAGAGCCATTTCCCCCTTTATTCTGTACAGTTTGGCGTCGGGAAAGGTGGCCCCCACTCTGGTTTCTTTGTGGGTTTTGTAGATTCCCTATTCTCTCGTTCGACCTTTTTGTAGTGTGGCGGCGGTGGCCCTTCTTTTGTACATGAGTAGCGTCCTGTTTCTTCTTTTTTGATCGGCAATGAGTAGGATCCTCTTGAAGCTCTGTCAACGACACATTTAATCTTTTTCTCTTTTAGTGGATAGGTAGCTCTATCAATGACACCTACACGGTTACCTATGAGAAAAATGTTCCATTTTCCTTTGCTCTGAAAATTGGATGAAAGTCCATGGTTTTCAATGTATTATTATCTGATGGTACTGTGCACAAATGGCTCTTAACAGAGCTCAATGGAAAAAAAGGATTCATGTAGCCGACCCTAAGTGATTGGGACTTAAGGCTCGGTTTGGTTTGGTATTATCTGATGGTACTGTTTTGCCTTTGTTATTTTACTGTTTAGGTACTCTAACGTTTAAGAACTATCCATTGGCATGCCGGCTGAGTGTGTCCATAACAACTTTTTCAACTTTGGTGCCTTCAGGTTGATTTTCAAACTTTTGTGGCCACAAGAGAAGTACTGCAGATGAAGAAGAACAAAATTTTCAACTCTATCATCATTTTAATCTAGGATTGGGCAGTAAGTAACTAACACGTCGTGTATGCATTAATTATACTTTTCAATGGAACTTCTGCTTGACACGCAGGTTCGTGATAGGGCTTCGCTGTATCTGAATATGCTTGGGGGTGAGGGTCGAGTCGTTGAAACTGATTGTATGCTTCATGCACAGTTACATTATCTTCTTTTCAAGGTTCTTTCAATCGATGCTTCCTCCATTGGACATTCAGGTTTTCATTATTGTTGACATGACCCTGATTCAGGTTTTTTTTATATGTTCTGTTTCTTGAACCAGTCTTCACCACCCCTGGAGCTTACAGAGGCTGAAACAGAATATGGAGTCAATGTCGTTAAGCACATTTTCGATAGGCATGTGGTGTTCCAGTACAACTGCACAAATTCAAATCCTGAGCAGTTACTGAAAAATGTAATGCCAACTTTACCGAGCAGTAGTTTCCTTTATTCTACAGTTACCTCGTAACAATCTCTCAATTTTATTGTGCACTGTGACTCCAGAATTTTATATGAGGGTGTTCGTCGTGGTGAAAACCACAATTTTTTTCGTAGAGCCCAATATATAATTTTATCAAAATGGATGATCAATGTCGAATGCTGCTTTTAGTTATATGTCTATCTAGAAAGGTTCTAAATATTAATTTTCTTTGGAAATTAAGCTTATCATTCAAAATGATTAACAAAACTCTCAAAAAGAGACCAGGTGAAAAGCAAATACACAAGTGGCAATTTCAGTGGGTGTTCAAAAGGATATCTTATTTTCAAGAAAGGTATTCAAAATAGCAATATCATGCATATCCTGATAGCTATAAAGATGTCAATGTGGTGCCGCCTTTTTTTTTTTTTCTGTAACGAAAAAAAGAGAGACTATGGAATCAGACAAAAGACTATGCCTAGCTTAATTAGATGATATCAGACGGATGAAATGGCCACTTTCCATCGGGAAGGCAACCTATTGTACAACAATCCAGTGAATTTCTTGTGAAATTTTGCGAAGAGTTCAAGCTGAATAACTCATTTATTTTTTGGACTGTGGATTTTCAAGAATCTTTCCTAAAGCGTAGCGAACAGTACTCACACGCAGGCATTGATAGCTTTTTTAGTGGCATGACCAGGGAGATTATGTTTCTAGCTTTGTGACTCCATGACCCACTTTTTTCTGCCTCAAACTGTGGCAGCGATGAACGTCCAGGACTGGAAGGCACTAGACAGCACATGCAGTACCATTAGCTCCAATACTTAAGTGATTATATTTGATCCAATGCAGGCGAAATCAGAGGTCTAATCTTCTGGCCTCCTCTTTTTACCGATTTAAATGTGAAATTTTTTAGCATACAAATACACTAGTTGCAAGTACATTTATGGGAAAAAGGAGAGATAATTTGCTTACTCTTATATTTATGCTAATCCAATAATCTCGTAGGATAATATTTCGAATCTTAAGGACATGAAGGAAATAGGAAGCAACATGATCCATGAATAACATGGTTTGATTAGTGATGGAAAAATTATTAGCACGACAGAGTAGTCACATTCTCACTTACAAAATCTTTCGCGCAAATTTCCCCTTAGAAGACATAAAATGCAATTCATTACTACTCCGTAATAAATAAGAATGTTGTGATATAATGCATCATAAACAGGATTAGTTCGTAAGATAAAGTCGAGAATCAGATTTCTCTTTCGGAAGTTACGAACTAGTCGAGAATCAGATTTCTCTTTCGGGAGTCAAATTGCTTGATGCACAATTCTTGCAATCTGTAAGTTTCCAAAACTTGGCTGGTAGTCCTTGCTGAGGGACTGGGAATGGGCCATACTCAATCCCACTTTGGGAACCCACAAAAGAAAACAATTTATACTATGAAACATAATCCTTCTTGACTATGTTTCATTGTCTAATGAGCATAAAAGAAACACAAACAGTTTCAAACTGTTCCCCCAAAACCAATTGTTTCAGGAAAGTTTCTATTAAAAAGCTCTAAAACACTGAGGCAAATCTCCTACCTTTTTCTTGTTTTTCCCTTTCAATTTTATGAACAGATAGCAAGCAGCTTTCAGAACATGATACTGCATAGGCCCTAATAAACGAATCTCCAAAGTTTTTATTTTTGGAAACTATTATACTTGATTTTGGTAATGTGCACAGAAATTGATTTTGCGTCTTGGCCTGTCCTCTCTAATGCCTTTGGGCTTTGATTTGGGGGCATAGTCCCACAGTAGAACGTCCCTTTAGCTCCTTGGTTCTTGGAGGTATAGGGGGCCATTGTTTCGGTGGTATTATGAGAGCAGCCATTTTGTTCATATATTGCCAAATGTTAGGTATGTCTTCAATCCTCCCCCGTCCATACTCCTAATGATTGGGGACTAGATGAGTGCTGTTATTGTTGTTATATTATACTTGATTTCCTACAACACATCGAGGGACTTCGGACATGGAATAATACTTTTTTTTGTTTTTGTGGACTACTATGAATACTTAGTAGAAGTAGTTCTGCTAAGTAGTCATAGTAGTAATGCTGACTTCTAAAATGGCCTGGCAGGTACAACAAAGAACGCCTTACTAGCGATGAGGGGAAAACTCGCCCAATCACGTACATATGAAGGAAACAAAATGAGGTTGGAATTGAACTTGTTGTTTAGAAACCCAGTGCAAGTCAAACTAAATAACTAAATGCGTCGCACTTTAAGGTTTTTAATGTTCAACCTTGACATAAGAAGGAATTCAAGAGGACATCATGTGAGAAACAATTATTTTCTACGTGAACTCGGATAGGTCAAATTCTACCCCAACATTATTCTGTTACGAGGTAATTACTATGCTAAGCAGTAATCACAGTGCACAACAAGAAGTTCAGTGAAATTTGCAAGTACCAGCGAGGTTTTGAAGCCTGGTATTTTGAGTCAACTTCGAGGTTTTCTGCTTCCGCAATCTGTCCAAAATATGGAAACTTTTTGTCAAACTTCCTACTGAATACAAACAAATTCTGCCTAAAAGCTAGAGTTTAGGTGTTATACTGCTCAATTATGTGATTCAATTTCAACTAAAAAATGGTTGGAACGTAAAGCCCTACCTCAAGAGCTACTGAGAGAACTTGGGATTGGCCTTCTAGGTCCTTGCTTTCAATCAATAGCACAGAATAACTGTAACGCTCATCAAACAGCTCGAGAATCAAACATGGAAAAGGAGCATGTCTTAAACCACAATGAAATAAAAATTTGAAGCCAAATTTCGACCAAACACAAGATCAAAGATGGAAAAAGAACATGTCCCAACCCACAATTTAAAACTGATACTTGAAGCAAGGTATGGTTTTGATACACCAGTGTGCACCAGATAAGTAATCAATCTATCCCGGTTAACAGCAAAGTAAACCTTGCAGCAAGACTTAGTTCAACTTACTTGAGGATCAAATTAGCATAAGACACTTGCATATTCTTATTTGGAGATGAACAACAACTTGAAAATGCATCAAGAATCTACAAAGGTCAATAAACAGACAAATCAACAAGACTTTAGATTCAATAGGAAAACTACTATAACAGCACATGCCAGCCCAGAGGCTAAAAGCGTAAAAGTGCTCCATACAACTTATTCCTAGTTACAGGAATGACAGGCAAAAGGAACATACTAACCTCACTGCGATGCTTTTGCAACCATGGCTAGTAGCATGAATTCTTGAAGAGGCTAATAACAGCACGAATACTGGTCAAAAGATTTGCTGGAAGGGGAGGACTTGAAGTAACATTGTTTATCATCTCTATCAGCCCATCTGGTTAAGAGGAGAACAAAGGTATCCAATAAATGCCAAACTAGAACGAAAACATAACACAGGGGCATGCACCACAAAATTCCAAACAAATCACAACAGATTAAGCATGTGTTTAGGGTCTGTTCTTCATCCCGAACAGCTTAAGGCCCCGTTCTGGGGTAGCCAACCAAACAGCACGCGGGAGTCCTAATAAAAGAGGTCCATGAAAAGATACCACTTGTATCCACATGCTTGAGTAGTCTAGTAGCCCCATCCGGGTGCAGAATGATCATCCTTAATATGTCGATCACTCCAAAATGATCATCCTCAATATGTCGACCACCAGACATGAGAGATAATAATAGAGAGGATCGGATCTCCATGGCAAGGCATGTCTTGTTCATGTTAAACTAGACCTGTTCACCAAATGTCCAGCTGAGGTGAAGTATAGTAATGTAAAACTGTTGAAATTTGCCTAAGCAACCTCTAAAAGGAATGCCAGCTCCAGCTTTCCTAATTTCTGCTTACAAAAATATATAGCATGTTTCTAAAAGGACCCTAGACCAATTTTTAAAAAATACTATTGGTAGTTACAAAAGGAGGATACTGATCTTAGGGAAGTACACACACACACACACAAAAAAAGTGAAAGGAATCATCTTTACCAAGTTCTCTGCTTCGAAATGAAAGTACCCATATCATCTCATAATTTTTTTCCTGCTTGTACCTCTAGTCTTCTGCTTGAGGCGGTGTTTGGATCGTGGATTTTTAGGGATAACATAGAGGAGAACGAAACTCTAACGAACTACAATGTAAACCAGGCAAACAATTTAGGCATACAATTTTTAGCCCGACAGTTAAAACCATCTCAATTCACACGGCTCAAATTGGCAAGTAGTTTTTCTCCTGCTAAGAAAAACCAAAGGGCTCTGTTATGGGAGAATCCATAACAGAAAATAATAATCCAACCACCCACAAAGAAGATCGAGTTGAATTAAATTAGATAACATAAAACGATGAAACCCATAGCCTAATTTGAATTGGGTACAATTTGGATAAAAATCGAGACTTTGCATATTTGAAATGTAAGGCAATTTGCAGAGAATTGATAATTGTTTGTGACCATAGATATAGTGAGATAAAATATGCATACACACAGAAGAGGAGGGAGAGAGAGCTCAAATAAACTCATGTTGTGAGGTAACGTGTGGGTCGATATTTGGGGGCGACTGAAACGACGTCGACCGGTTTTCTTGAGACCTCGCCTGACGTCGCCTCTTCGCATCTTCAACAGGAGAAGTGTTTCAAGGTGTATAATTGGTAAATTGCAAACTAATTCCGGGTTTATTTCTTGATCGAAAGTGTCCAAGTGGTAGAGATTAACAAAAAGAAAAACCTTGAAGAAGATCATGTTAGTAGGATGTCAATTGATACGTAATCGGAGATGATTTTGGTGAATTTATTTTTGTGAAAATAGATTTGGTCACACTTGATAAACCCACTTCGCATTTTGAACCTATGAAGTCCGTTAAAACGACGGCGTGTCGCTTTAAGGTCGCATTATAGAACCTTCGACGTCTAATTGGTAAAATTGCGAACTCATACAGGGTTTATTTCTTGATCGAGACTTTTCAAGTTGTAGATCTTGTCAGAAAGAAATACTTTGATGAAGATCAAGTTAATTTGATATCGATTGATACATAATCGGAGATGATTTTGTTAAATTTATTTTTCTGAAAAAAGACTTGGCCACACTTGATCATACCCACTTCATTACGGAATAGAAATTCGCTCCCCCGAGGGAAAATGAGTAATTTGGTGGTTCGTTCATCAGAGGAAGCTATGGAAGGAAGGAATTGATGGGTTCGGTCTCATTGCAATAGTGACAGACAGGTCTCCTGTAATCTTCAATTGTTTGATTTTGTATACTAGCTTTCATTGTTCTTGCTTGCACCCATTAATATGCAACAGTTGACGATTTTTGTAGAGAATTTTGAGGCTTGAATTGAGTGGATCCCTAGCCTTTTTGGCTTTGGCTTCCTCCATGTATGTATAGAGTAGCATTTTTTTTTTCATGATGCCTTTCATTTCTTCAACAAATCTCTTTGTAAGACAATGATGCCTTCCTAACTGTGATGATGATGTCTGTTGCATTTCTTTTGGGACTACTGAGTTTCTTGTGCTTCTCCACCTGTTGTATCACCAGAGGCGGACAGAGGAGTTGAGTTTTGTTCACCCTCCACTTAAGAGGGTGAACATTACCCTCCTCCTTATTGGTTGAAATGGTGTGGATCCCACCACAAGGTGATGTCATGTGTGAAATCACCTTGTGGTGGGATCCACACCATTTCAACCAATAGAAAGGAGGGTAACATTCACCCTCTTTTAAGAAGGGTGAACAAAATTGTACTCCGGACCGAGGGGGATGCAAGCGGGAGCCCGGGCCCAGCACACCCCCCAATTATCCCACTAACTATACTGTATATTCAGGTTAATTTGGAAAAAATCTATAGAATCAGCCCCTGCAATTCTCTTGAGTGAAAAAAAGTCGATAAAATTTCTATGTATGTTTGCAAAAAATCCCAAAAATTTCAAGTTATCAACAATTTTTGAGTCGTGGTTTGTGCGATTATGTATATGTAGAAAATCTTGTCTTCTTCTGAGAACTTGTAGGTAGTAATATTTATATTAGAGACTATAGTTTTTTTTGTTTTCAATGTTCAAATACATGTGATTCGGGCCCGTACTTTGTACAAATTCTGTGTCCGCCACTATGTATCACGTTCACCACCACACAGACCCTTACTTATACATATATGTATGGGCCCTGAAAACATTCCATAAGCTGTTGCTGAGCAATGGCTAGCTAAGCTAAAATTTTGGTGTCCTTTGGTATTGCTCCCTCCCGTATAAATGGATGAGCGGAAGGAGACCTGACTCAAACTTGGATAAATACTAGTTACAAGAACATTTACTCTTACGTTTATGCTAATCCATAATCTCCGTAGGATAATATTTTGAATCTTATATTGGACAGTAATATCAGGGACATGAAGGAAATAGGAAGCAACAAGATCCATGAATAACATGGTTTGATTAGTGATGGAAAAATTATTAGCACAACTGAGTACTCCTAATCTCACTTACAAAATCTTGCACGCAAATTTCTTCTTAGAAGGCATGAAATGTAATTCATTAATAAGTAAGAATGTTCTGCTATAATGCCTTGTAAACAAGATTAGTTCGTGAGATGAAGCCGAGAAGCAGATTTCTCTTTCGGGAGTCAACTTCCGTTTGATGCACAATTCTTGGGTGCTGGAAGTTTCCAAAACTTGGCTGGTAGTCCTTGCTGAGGGACTGGGAATGGGCCATACTCAATCCCACTTTGGGAACCCACCACTTCCCACCTGCAACCAGAAATCACCAGTTAAAAACAGAAAGAGCCTTGTCAGAATATTTTTTTTTGCACTCTCAGACAAATGTATCCTCCGTAAGTCAATTAACTTCTTCCACTTGTTTTCTCTTCTGACCTCTCATTTATCTTGGATGCGCAAAATGTATATTAACATATATTCAAGTGTAGACAACTAAATTGAGGTCCAGAAAGCTCAAACTATTGGTAAATTCCATATTCCTTAAGTGGTATCTATCTCTAAGAATTTTGTTTTGTTAATCAACACAAAGTCCAAATGCAAAAAACAGATGGTGTTTGGCATCTTTTTTCCTTGAGTCTTGCTGTAAAGAAAATTTTGGGGATATTCAATTATCCTTTTTCTTTTTTCCTGGAGAAGAGAACTTTGACTGTCATTTTCATACCTGAACTTGGTTACCAGATGGTGGACTAAAATAAGCATCTCCAATTTCGCAAGCTCATTCCCTGGACAAGCATGCACTCCATTGCCAAATGGCACAAATGTGTTCGGTTTTGGAGCAACCTGAATCCAAAAAAACCAGAAATATTATACTACGAGTATTAAAGAAACCCTTAAGTTGTTTTCATAGCCTCTATCTATAGAGCTCCTTGCCACATACCTCAAACCTTGATGGATCAAAATGTTTAGGATCAGGGAAGAATTTGGGGTTGTGGTGAATGTTCCTGAACAATGGCATCACCTTCCAACCTTTTGGAATTAGGTATCCTGCATATTAGGACAACAAGACATCATAAGTATCTGTAAAACCATGGCTATCGCTTCTCTTTTCAGGATTGAATATCACCCTCCTTTAAGATGACTCCTTTATTCTTTTACATCTTTCGATAGGAAAATCCATGCGAGATATTAAATTTTCAGTTTTTGTTTCCCTTTTTTTTGTGTGGGTTTGTTGTCCACTTTGTTGTACTTTCTCCTCACTTTATGTCACTAATGTCACTAATATTCTCTCCGCTGCTTATGAAATCTTGTATGCTTAAACCTCTTCTTAAATCTAATGTCATACGGTCTATGGTGTTCAATCTTCTTCAAACCCTTACCCCCGTAATCTACATCAACCACTGCTTCTCGGAAGGTGAATGATATGATGCTTGCCATCCTCAAGCTCTCCAATATAACCTGAAATTGTTTGTACATATGACATATTACCTGGTAGGCATTCTTCCAAGAATGTGGTTCTTAAAATAGGCATAAAGGTGGGGCACTTACCCTGTGCGTTAGTGGCATATTTCTAGTCTGAGCCCATGCCATGGGCCTGTTTTCTCCTTCATTTGACTCATATATCACGTTTTGCTCTGCCTGCCACACCAAAATCATGACTTTCGAGTACATAACATTGCTAGAAATCGTGTTTTTAGAACTTCCACGGAATAGTTACCTTGACAGCTTCCAGAAGTTTATGGTCATCATAGAGGTATTTAACAATCCATGTTAGGACACTGGCTGTTGTATCTTGGGCAGCGAATAGAACCCCTATGATGTTATCAGCAATTTGATCTTCAGCCAATGCCTGCCCTCTTTTATCTTTGAAGTTCAGCAAATGACCCAACAAATCCTTGTCCAGTAGTCTTTTCTCCTTCCTGTCACATATTATCTCACTTATTACGTGAGCAAGCCTTTTCCTTGCCTTCAAGAATTCATGAGACAGAAGTTTCAGGGAATAGTCAGTTTAAAGGATTTCAACTGATATCACAAACTACTAATGGGAGAGACTAGAACTCTGCTCTTACCATGATTGCTTTGTTATATGCGGTTCCCGGAAGATTGCTTGGGAAAGAATTGTACCCTTTGTCCACTATGCAGTAGTTCTCCTTCAGCTTTTCTCTATATTTTCCGTCCAAATGGCCAAACACGAAGAGGATTCCAACTTCGAAAGCGAACTGTGGATGATTATTAAGTTCATATGTTTTGGAAAAGCATATTTGAAAACTAGTAACAGTAAGACTAATTCGAATGGAAAAATGACATAAAGAATAGACTCTCACTTACCTTTTTCATCTCATGGAAGGTGTTAATGACCTGGTCACTGGCCCATGACTCTAAGGCAGAAATGGCTACGGCTTCGATATCAGGAATCAATTTCCTAATCGCTTCAGGTGATAAAGAGCTCTGAACCAGCTTCCTCAGGTCAGTATGGTAGTCTCCTTGGTGGAAAAACAGCGCCGAAGGGCCAATCAACTTCTCTTTACTTTTGGGGTATGTGGGCTTAAACAAGTGAGCATGACTTGCCAGCACAAACCGTGCGGCCTCAGGGCTAGCCAGCATGACACAAGGGCACCCAAGTACGTGGGTTTTGAATATCTCACCGTATCTGAATAACATAAGACCGCAATTAAACATGTTAATCCTTATGCAAATAAAAGGCTGGGAGAGAGGAATACGATATTATAGTACCTAAAGATGGTCTTTTACCTTTTTTGCTTTTCAGCAAAGAAGTCATTTGGGTCTTGAGAGTAGAGTTGGAGAGTCTCTCCTATGTAAGGCCACCCCATTGATCCTGGGGGAAGCTTAGCCTTTTGTTTTGGTTTCCTCTTTTGCTTCTTTGATGAAAAAAAAGAGAGGACGGTAAGGATAAAGAGCAAGATAAAGAGCAATATTAATATGAAAGTAGGCATAATTTTTGTTTCTATGTCTATGCCTGAGCCTTTAATTTTGAAGTTATAAATGGGTTGAGGACAGTGGATATGGTGGAAATGCTGCTCAAGAATGCTAAGTCATTGGGAAGGGAGGTGAGTGATGAGGTGTTTATATAGAGTGAAGAGCTTGGGATGTGGATAGGGACAAATCTTGTGTTGGAAAGAAGTTTGCCAAATGGTTTTCAGGGGTGGTCCTAAATTTGGTAAGGTTCACTTACACGTAAGATGAGCTGGAAGTAGAAGGAAAAATAAGGATGTTACAAGGAGAGAGACTACTGTGCATGTTTCGTAGATGCCAAAACACCTTTTAAATTTCTTTCAGCAGACGGATGTTTAAAAATTGAACGGTACTTATCAGTATCTGAAGTAGATAAACGGAACACCTTAGACTGCATGGACCATGGTTGATGTGAGAGTTTGCTACATTTAGCATTGATATTGTTGTGTTGGTTCCAAAAACGTGCGATTTCTTGATGCGTTTCTTTTGATTCAAACCCGTAAATTATTGATCTGCAGATGGAATCGGCGTGACGGTGGTGGGAATACCTCTGGCACGTGCATCCTAATGAATGGAGAAAAAGGTTTGGAATTGATTTATGTACTGTTTATTAAGTTGGGATGACCTTCACGGCAAGTCCTTTGTGTAATAGGAAATCAGTTGCTCAGATATGCACTTGATATTGATAGAATTGTACGGCACAAACATTCACATTATTATCGGAAAACTATTGCACACTTGCATGCTTTTTGTTTATACTTTCGTAACAAAGGTTAGTCTTTGCAATTTCTACTCCACATTAGCAGAGCTCTTCGGTATTTATAGCTTGGAGTAAGATTCGTGAATGCATGAAATTTCAAGATTCTTCAGAAACGGGGACTTATGTTCAATATTTTCCAAGTCGCTGTATCCCAACACCCCTTTCTACCACCCATAATGAAAATTCAAACGTTGTTTAGAAACAGGGAAGTTCTTATATTTATCTTATATATGTGCTTGTATGAGAATTGTTTCCTAAACAAAACCACATTCACCGGTAGAAGAAGGTGCTTATGCCGAAAATGGAATGAGACGCTACTGCACCATGTTCTACCACATAATGCGTCTCTGGTACTTTAACCGTGTCGTAGAGATGGGGTTTGAGACTAGGGGACAACAGAAAATCTACCAGAAGATCAGGGCTCCTGACAGGCAATTTGGTCAGGTATGTTTTTATCTCTATTTCTTCTACGTTGTTTTTCCCATGTGTTAACTGTTAAAAGTTAGTTCTTTGCCAACCCCAAGGGGTGTGGCCCAGTGGGAAAGAAAAAATCAATAAATGTTTGTTCTCGCATGTTCGAATCCCACGGAGGCCAAACATTCCAAGCCAAACATTCCAAACCTTGGAGCTATTGGAGGGCTGTCCGGTCGTTAACTCCAGGACCTCAGAATTACTCAAGTTGCTCGCAAGCTGGCCCGGATATTCTGTTATAAAAAATAAAAAAAAAAGTTCTTTGCCTACTAAGAATGGATAAACACGTACACAGACACAAACACACAGAGTCCATGGACGTACGAGTATGAAAAGTGAACTTTCCTACGATTTTTGTGTACCTAACTTTCCTTTGTTTATAAACTAATTGGTGGCCACACATCACGCATGGATCATCTGGACAAATATTAGGCCTCATGTTAGTTAGGCAGGTTGGGGTACTTTTGGGGTCCTTGGTATTTCATATTTGAAAACCACTTTCCTCAAGAAGTTGGACATTTAGGTGTTGATTTCAATCACGTCTCAATAAGGCAAGAAGAATAGGGGCTTCAAGTTCGAAGAACAAAAGAGTCCAACGCACAGCCAGATTTTACTTTTCATGCACAACATACAAGAGGAAAAGAGGAGTGATTCTTCAGTGGTCTTGGGATACTGCCAAGTGGTATATTGGCATCCTTCTTTACTACACATTCATGCAAGGTTCACAAACTAGTCTCGGGCTTTCATGAATGTGTGATAGAGATGAGTGTTGGGGACACCTCGTAGTGATTCTCCCAGGAGCACCCAATATTGTTTAGATAAGAGGGTTTTACAAAACTAAGCTAATGGAGATCTACTTGAACTTGGCTTAGAAAAGCTCGTTTGAAAAAAAAGATGTGGATATTATAGAATGAGCCAAACTACTAGAGATCGACTCAAACTCAAATACCTGTTTTTTATTTGACTCATCAGATAAAGAAGTAAAGTTTTTCCATTGCAAAAATACGTCGGGGAGCGCACAACAGTACTAGGACATGTGAGAGAAAATTTGAGTAATTTTTTTTAGGCATTCATACTTTAGGCTTGTGAGGGCCACTCGAATTCATGCGAGTATTTTTGTAAGTGTTTGTGCAAAATATGTACAATTTAAGCATAATTGAAAGTATAAGGTGGTTTGAAAGTAAAAAAGGAGAATTAAGGGGGTAGATTTCGTCATGATCTTGCGAATCTTACTTCACATACGGTGCTACAATCCGGTGGACCCAGGTCGTCGGTGTGCGGAAGGAATTCTCATCAAACGTGGAACCTTCGCGAGTACGGGACCCCACAATCCCGCACGTGTTGAAATCGTGGTGGTCCATGTCGCAATCCGGGACGAGAAGTTACTATTACAGTGTGCGCGACTCCAGAAACAAAAAACCACAAAAAAAGAAAAAGGAAAAAAAAAAAGCAGTATCGGGATGATTTCATTTTGCACCGGCAGTTGTTTTGGGGACAAATATGAGAAATTGTATTTAACTGTGAGGCGAAAGCCTATACAATAGAGATGAATCTCATAGGCGCTAATGAGCGTCCACAGACCGGAGTCACCGGACAAACCATTAGAGAGGGTAATTAGAGCAAGTATGTACAGCCCGGTTTGCAGAAAATAAAACTAATAGCAAGCACATGACCAACAAATCACTGAACTAAATCCTGAGAGAAACCGGACTACATTCGGACATAAATGAAATAAAGCAAAAAATACACTTTTATCCGTCATTGAGCAGCCCTTCTCTTGCCTAGCCCCCTATCGATCAAGCTCTCAAGCCGGCAACCCAAGAAGCCATCGGCAACCATGTGGCTGCAAACTAAGAAGCAGTGCGACAGTGAGCGGAGCGGTGAGCGATTTTGGTGGAGAAGGGGAAATGGAAACCTTATCTAAAGGCAGGGAATGGCCCCTCCCCTCCCGCCGCCCAAATTAGGGTATAAACCCAAAGGGGAATGAGAAGATGAAGTGTGACGGCTGTTTTAAGGTTAGAGAGAGATGCTCCCGTTTTTAGGATTAGAGAAATAGGTAAAAAACCCACCGGCAGTTCAATGTAAAACAATGCATAATGTAAACCAAGCTGAGCTTTGTTTTACAATTACATTAGGCTGTGTTCTACTTTTTTTTGTTTGTTTGTCTAATAAAACGTTTTCGGTGTTTTTATTTTTTGCGACTTTTTTTGTTGAGTTTTTTGTTATAATTTTTAGAATTAATCATTCGTCTCAACAAGAGGAATTAGAAAAATATAAAAATGGGATCAATGTTGAAAAAAGTTCATATAAGATGATACTTTAGTGAACTTTTTTTTTTTGCTTTGGGGTCATAATTTTATTTTTTAGACTCCTCGTATCAAAATGGATAATTAATGCAAGAAATATGATATGAATCTAATAAAAATTCAGAAAAAACAAAAAAAACACACAAAATTAAAAATAGGAAAAAAGTTTACATAGTGATATGGAGTACTATTTCTTTAAAGCACTCATATAGGAGTACCTTATATCGAAAATTTAATAGCGAAAAATTATTTTTCTAGTTAACCTCAATAAGATCGTACACAATTAAGATATGCATTACAAACTACGAAAGTATATAACACATACTTGCAATTAAATTATGTAAAATGAGCTCAAAATCTCAGAGGATTTTTTTATAGTATGTGTTACATGAACATTAAAATGATTGAGATAGTTTTATATAGAGATATTATTTTAAAATATTGCTCTTAGACGGTTAAAAATAAATATAATTAAAAAGAATCAATCCAAATAGATAAACCGTTTGGAGACCAACAAGTATAAATGCACTATATGACGAAATTGAAATATAAAACTAATTCTATATGTAAGTATATATGTATAATAGCACACATAATTTCATAATTATCATAAATGTACGAAAATATAACAAAATTATTTTAGTTTCGATTGGAGGCACATGCCCCCTGTCCATCTGTCCCAGGGTGTGCCCCTCCCTCTCCCTCTCCCTCTCCCTCTCCCAAGCAGTCGCGCACATGCACACAAATGTTTTTTCACTTATATACGAATGGTACGTACTTCCATTTACTATAAGGTCAAACAAAAATATCCTAAATGTATGTATAGTACTGCACAGGTAATTTTATAATTATCCTAAACGTACGTAAATATAACAAAATTATTTTGATTTCGAGGGGTACGTGCCCTCCGTCCCATGGTGTGCCCCTCCTCCTCTCTCTCCCAAGCACTTGCGCACATGTGTACAGATGTTTTTTCAGTTATGATGTGTACTACCATATACTATAAGGAAAATATCTTTAATCATGAGATTCTAGTTTGCTCCATTGAATCAGGGCATGTTTCCCTTAAACTAACATGCGTGATCATGCATGAATTTGATTTCACTGTCAACGTACAAATAATGTCTGTGGTCTGGATAATAATTGTTGTACATGCAGCAGGGAGAGCACACTACTACTGCAGAAGCTAGGGATCAAAATCTGGGACCGGATCCCATCAAAATATCATTTTGTTTCAGACAAGTTTGGTCCATTTAGTGTATCGGAGTTATCTAAAAGTGTTTTGGACGGCTCAAATTTAAAAGAGATTTTTTTTTAATTTAAAAAACACCCTTTTAAATCCGAGCTACACTTTTGGACGGCTTGGATGCACTAAATGGACCAAACTAATCCGAAGCAAAATTAACCGGATCCTTCCCCTCAACATCTAGCGTAAAATTCATTGAACCTTAAGCATTATTGCTCAATTAGCTCAGTCCATCATCACTATCAAGAAAGGAACGTACCTCATATCCCTAGCTACGTGGGTGTAGTCTGTTTCAGAGCACTGGCGATAAATTAGAGTACTCCTTCCGTCCCGATTTGTTTGTTCCATTTTTTATTAATACATATTTCAAATTGACTGTTTAATTTCAAAATCAATATAATAGATCAAATTATGTAGATTTTCAAATCAATAAATTATATTTGATTTCCTTTTAATACGTTGAAAATCTGATATTGGACAAACAAATTGAGACGGAGAGAATAGTTTAAAAGGAGGATTGATTTTACTACTTCAGAAAATGAGAAATAAATATCATGTTTACAAAAAATTTCTGACAGACTGTAAATGGGGGTGATGGTGTAGTGTGCTCTGCACTGCAGCCGTGTAGGGCACCAAAACGACGAATTCTTCAAGACCAATGCATGACAAGTATTTTTCTATGGCAGTGTTAAGTACGTAAAACGAGTTTGAGTCGGGTTAAATTTCGGTCACTGAAATTTCATAGCGTTCCACAAGCTCCTAAATTGGACCCTTGGAGGGTGTTGTGCAGCTTGCTATGTGGTCTTGCCGGCATTGGTCCGATGATCGGAGATGTAGAGCTCGTCAAGTAGTGTACCAAAAAATCAATTTGATCAAATATTGTTAAGTGCCTTATCGGAACACATATAACTTGAAAAGAATGGATTCGGTGGTTTTGATCTAGTGTTTCGTATCCATTTGGATTCATTTTTTTTCAAACTATATGTATTCCGATGAGACACTTAACGATATTTAATCAAGTTAATTTTTGGTACACTTGTAGTACTCGACGAGCTCTACGCAGTGGATGTTTCTGATTGTTAAACCGATGTTGGCAAGGCTGCGCAGCACCCTCTCCGGGTTCTCCTAAACCTAGCTAGCACTTTCACTTGCACAAAACCGAAAAAGAATCACTCTGGGGGCTTTTCCTCACTTCTCATTCAACCATACATACGTGGCAATGGCCCACAGAATAATGGGTAAATATTCAAGAAGATATTCACAGAGAAGCCGAGCAAAAAAACAAAAGATATTCACAGAGGGGGGAAAAAAAAATAAAAAAAATACTGTGCTAAATAAAAAAAGATACCAAGAGAGAGCCAATGGATTACGGAACTGGGAATTTCACCTCATGTACAGTCATGAGAAAAATTCCACAGCATTCTTCAAGCAAGATAGGCTGGGAAACAGTTCCTCACTGTTGAAGCCTTGGAGGTGGCACTTCTTTTTTGTAGTACTATATATCTCTTCCATGGAAGTTTTGATTCCTCTCATGTCATGTGTATCTCTTCCAAATGAGCAATTGACGAATGCCTAGTCCTCTTATTTTTTTCCTTTTTTCTACTTGTCATAGAAACACAAACATTTTTTACTAGCGTTTTGGTCATTTAAGGCTTTGTTTGTTTAGGCGTAAAATATTTTCTGATAAAATGTTTTACCTATTTTTGGGTGTTTGGTTATGTAAAAAATGAGGAAAATATTTTTCATTAATTGGATGAAAATGACTTACCCTTAAATCTTCAGTAAGTTATTTTCCGAAATGAACCCGCTGCCCTCTACTGTAATTCTCATTACTCAGTTTCCTCGATTGTCAGTTCTGACCCACGTTCAATTCTAATATTCTTATATCTCTCTACTGTTTAAGCCCCTCTCTCTTTCTACACTATTTTGTCAACTTTTGAAAATCTTTTCAAGTGCCAATCAAACACTAGAAAATAAAAGTTGAAGTTTGTTTTCAGAAAAAATATTTTACATGTAAAATATTTTATATCGAAACAAACAGAGCCTTAATTTGATCTTTGTTGGGTTCTCACTAATGGGTGTCTTTGATCTCGATTCAAAAACTAAAAAATATACCTATATCACAGGCCTTTCCTTTTCTTTCTTTTTTGTACTCAGTAAAAGGACGGATGTAGGAGTAACTAGGCATAGCAATTCTTGGACGTGACCATAGGAATTCATGACCAACGGCAGAAGTCTCCGAAGATGATCTGAAACCCATAGGTACCCAAGGCAGAACATAGCAATAGACGGATCATGAGATTCAAACAGGAGCAAAAGGCCATGACCACGTCTCAACCCGTGACCACATGTCTCAATGGGAGTTTCTAGGCTACCACCCCGGGTGGTCCCTACTCTCCTTGTTTGTGCTGAAACCACCTACCACGAGTTTGGTTCCTCTTTCTCCATACAACCAAATGGTGTCTCATCATTTGACTAACACACACTATCTAATCTCCACGCACAGCTAGGGATATGTTCAGATAAGAACATTGAATTCATGGCTTCCATCAATTAACAACAAAAGCTACAATCCCTTTTGGAATCCACATGGGATTCTCTCAATCTCTGAAGTGAAAAGCATACAGCCCAAAAGTCAATTTATTTATCCACAACTTTGTGACTATATAGCCAGCAAACTGGCTCTGCACAGTTGTACACCCATGGAATTTATGTCAGTGCTTTCGTAAATAATTGTCTCTCTCACTTAGAATATTCTTTATCTCGTGCAAAAAGATAAACTGAAGTTTGTAACATAATTAAGGCATGATATACTTATTTTGAATGTCTGATGGTTGTCATGAAAGATATAGTTCTGTTGCAAATTTTTTTAAACTAATTTGATGTTTTATAGGATCTCAAAAGTTTTTCGCAAAAAGATAAACAGATGACTAGCAGGAGGACATATACCGGAAAATTGTCTTGAGGATCGAGGGAGTAGTAATAAACTAGGTCATTTGGAGGTCACTACATACATTGTATGCCTATATTATAAGCCCTCTATGCACTTCCAAAATGTTATGAATTATAGAGAAAATATTACGAATCGTAATGCTAAAAAGTTATAAAGGTTACGAGATACACTAAAATGTTATGAATCATAATGAAAATGTTACGAATCGTACTGCTGAAAAGTTATGAATTCTAGAACAAAAGTTACAAAACATACTAAAATGTTACGTATAAATAAACCATAAAATAGGTGATATGGTACACTATTTTAAGGGGTGTGTATTGTAGACTTTTCCCAAATACATTGTTACTTTGTTAGATTCACGTTATTCGAACCCCACCAAAAAACAGAACGAACTCCGTCAAAAAACAGAAAAAACCATCTGCCATTCTATTAAGAATGGTTAGTGTTTTGCCATCACTTCGGGTACCGACCTCCACAACATTGCTCTTGAAGATGAAGGATATATATTTCTTCTTAATTTGCCGATAAAAAGGAAAAAAGAAAAGCTCTTGAAGATATCTCTTGATTTGAAGTTGCAAGTAAGTTTTTCCACATCTTCCTCTTGTGACTACAAAGTCAACCAACTTTAGATGAGGTGTGTTTGTTTCAAAAATGCCAAACTCAAAAGGGGTGGCAGCAAATTAAGTGTAGTTCCAAATACTATACGGAAGGGAAGAAAACACGAAAAGTGGCAAATGCAAAATCCAACAAGATCTTGAGTTTTCAAAACAAACAAGCAAACACAGTAGCAGTACTACAGTACCATCCCAAGGCACCCCCCCACAGATGAGATGAGTGATGCCCCTATCTGCCTAAATTTACCGAACAAGATCTACTTCTACTATAAAAAGCATAGATATATATCTGGCCCCATTTTATTCCAATTTTGGAACATACGGCGG
>BPLS01030296.1:0-48562 GCA_019656275.1 Rhododendron kiyosumense | reverse complement strand
GGGCGGTGGTGAGGGTGGGGTGTGGGGGCCGGGAAGGTGGGTGGAAATATGAGTGCTTTAAGACTCGGACCAGTCATTGCATTTGTATCACATTTAATTTTCGATCACATTCTTGGGCTGGAAACAGTAACACTTATATAATGGGTAAAGGGAGGTTTGGGTTTGGTGGGCTGGCCTTCAAGTATGGGTCGGTTTGATGATAAAAAAAGAAAAGAAAAATTAGTATGGGTTGATTTCAGCCACAACCCATAACTTATTACCCGACTTGGTTTCGAAGTTTATGCGTTTGATTAGGAATTTGGGATAGGACTAGTTGTATTTGATTCGCAGATTAGGTATCTGGGATAGGACTAGTTGGGACTAGTTGTGTTTGATTCACAGATTAAATATCTGAGATGGGACTAGTTGTATTTTACTCTAACATTATCTCATATTCTCTTATCAATCAATGAAATCTTTACTCTTCTCAAATAAAAAGAAGAAGTTAATTTTATGTTGATGCATGCATTAATCACATGCGATATGGGAGGGTGTCTATGTTTGAAATTGTTGTGTTGAGCATCAGTGGCCAAATACCCACACTAAGGCAAAAAAAATTGGGCAAAATTGCCTAAATTCTCAGCTCTAATTGGTAGCTATTTGTTGAGCCAAAAAATGGTTCCATACCATTTCTTTCAGCAAATTTGGCAAAAGTCATTTCTTGCTACAACACCATTTGCTTGATTCTGTTCCAATTCCTACGTAAATGAACTTTAACATAAATTAAGAGGAATCAAATATCTTCAAAAAAAAAAAATCTCAACTTCAGAAACTTTGAAAAAGTTCATTTACGTTGTTTTTATTGATAAACAAACTGTTAGCGGTCGCGGAAAAAAAATGTTAAAATTTAGAAAACCTCCCAAGTTTCCCTTTTTTCTAACTTGAACCAAAGCAATGTCCTATAATTCTTCCTCTTCTTCCCTCTCCCTAGTGACAGCTCCAAAGTAATTGACCAAAATGTCCACAACCACATTCACCAATTCATCATCACAAGGGACACCCTTCTTGTAAACATCTCCCAAATGTGAGTCACTCCCAATTCTCCCTCCCAAGAAAACATCAACACCTTCAACAATCTTTCCATTTCTGTCCCTTGTCATGCACCCCATGAACCCGATATCGGCCACCTGGACCTGCCCGCAACTATTCGGGCAGCCCGTCCAGTGCATCCTCACTGCCCTAGTCACGGAAACGCGCCTCCCCACCTCCTCGGTCACCTTCACCGCCCGAGCCTTCGTCTCGATTATGGCTTGCCCGCAGAACTGGTTGCCCGTGCATGCAACGAGTCCTTTCATTAGAACAGGCGGGGCCGGTTGAAATTTTTCCTTCAAAAGAGGCTCTCTTAGCAAGGATTCAACATTTGAATCCTCAACATTTGGGATTATAATGTTTTGCTCTACTGTGAGCCGGAGCTCGCCTGAGCCGTATTTGTCGGCTAAGCGGGCCAGCTCGTCCATGTCGTCGGCTTGAACCCGGCCCACGGGTACGTGGAGGCCCACAAAGCTGTAGCCCTCCTGTTTCTGTGGGTGTACACCAAGGTAATCTCTCCTCTCCCAGTGCTTTTGAACCAAGTCTTGAGAAGATGCTCTTTCTAGTTCTTGTTGAGGCATTCTCTTCACTACCTCTGACCTGAATCCTTCAATCCCCTGCATTTTTCACAGCGCAAATGAAATTAAGAAAGAATTTGTCTCTGATGGACTGAAAATTTTCTTTTTGCCGGGTCCGAAAAAAGGAAGAAAAGAAGAGAAGGGCCTACTCACAAGTTCATCAATCAACCACATCATTCGAGTTTTCTGCCGGTTTCCTCTGGTGCCGAGGTCTCTGTAAGCTTCCAACACAGCTTTGCACACCGGGATCAGGTCATCGGCTGGGACCCAGGCGTCGAGAGGAACTGCCTCTGCACATCTTTTGGGGCTAAAAAACCCACCAACTAGAAGGTTGAACCCGAACCGTCCATTGTTCGTGGCAGGCATGTAAGCAAGATCATTGATGTGAGGATGCTCATATAGATCATGAGATCCAACTACGCACACATTCCACTTCCTTGGCCTGCTCAAGATGACGGAGGACTAAAATCCATTAGAAATTCGTCGATGTCTCTTCCGTATGACTAATGATGTAGTGGCGGATGACTTACAAGTTAGTTATGGCCGGATTGCCTAGCGAATTGGCGGTGATGAATTGAGACAACAACTCTGTGTAAGGCCGTGTATCGACAATCTCATGGGGATCAATCCCTGCCAAAGAATTCCCAACGGGGTTCCTGACATTGTCCATCCCACTCTGCAAGCTAGTCAAGCCAACTTCGGCAAGACCCTTCAAGATTTCTGGCACATCAGGCAACACCTGTTGAGGATATAAATAATAGGTTTAACAGTACTGTCTCCGAAGTCTAAGCTTCGAAGATGAGTTGATGTTTACACATTACCACGCCACGAATTTGCCAGTTTTGCCTCGTAGTCACGTCTGCGCATCCTTCCTTTCCGTATTGCCTTATTACACTGGCTAGGTACCGAGTCTGCGCGCTCATGGTTACACCATTTGGTAGCTTCAGTCTCATCATAAACCTACCATCTGATCATCACCAAGAAAAGCAAATTACAAAAAAGAACATATGGGGTGTTCATTCATTTGAAGAAGGCTTATTTTAGGTGATTGGTACTAAGGCCATTGAATATAGGAATTGTATATGCTCCATTTGGAATTTTGATAGCAGACAACACATAGGAATTCAAGTCAAGAAGGACACAATACTTGTCAACTGGCCCAGTTAATTTCTATATGGCAAAAAAGACAATCAAGAGTCAATTATCTTGTAATCAAACCAAACCAACTTTAGTCTCGATTACACTTGTTCAAATAACACTTGAGATTAAGCAGCGTGACAAATCTCTTAGTCTATCTCTGTGAGATTCCTGTTGAAGCATGTACTAATGATTTCTCTTTGGATTCATGTTCATGAATCATAAGGACAACTGACGGTCTTTTCCATGCCGGCTGTTACCTAATGCACAACTCTCTGCTGAGTTGGGATTCTATTCATAACGCTAACGGAGTTAAATTATATTATCCCATCCAAGGGTCACCGTGTGAAAAGATTTAGGAGTATATACCCAATCAAGAACTGAGAGTCTTATGTGTTTTTAGCGCATCACACAATTAGACTTCGTCTCTAAGCTGGCCAATATTGATGTTGTCAATGGAAAATGCTTAGGACACAGATGTCGGTCACAGATTTGGCTATAAATGTGCTCTATGTCATACGATGTGTGTGGTTCTATTTTATTTTGTGGGTATGATCACATGCATCTAGCAATTGTGTCTGGACAACAACCAAATCACGAAGAACAAAAGAGAAAACAATAAAAGTGGCATACAAATGACAAAACACTAAAAAGGAATCAAATTGAGCAATTTTTTTTTTTTTTTGAGCTTACATTGATGCTTCCTCCTATGGAACAAGCCAAGCCACTTGAGCCGAGTATCAATATCATCCTTTGTGAGCTTAGACTTCTCAATCTCTTCAAGTGACATATTAGCAAGTTCTTCAACACCATTCTCCATGAACAGCTTCATTGGCTCTTTCTCAATCTTCACCTTTTCCGAAGGATTTATACCTCCCCTGAACTTCTCCTTCAACACCCAATACCCATCTCTCTCCTCCACTCTCGGCTCCAGCCGGGATTCGTCGAATCCCGCCTCCGCCCGCGGTGGCACCACCGACTGAGGTACAGTGGCAGACAGTATTATTGCGTTGGAATTTCTTGAATGGGGTAGCGAAGGTGCCAGAAATCTAACAGAAAGTGATGACATGGTGGTAATGGTTAACCGTTCAAGAAAAAGACTACTCGTGGTGGCGGAGCAGTGGTGGTGAGAGGCAGAGGAAGGTAAGAGGGGGCTGAGATCATTTTGTAGGGGGTGGTGGTTAGAAGTTGGGACCTTTGGGGGAACGCCCAGGATTCATGGACCGACGACTCTTGGTAGGTCTCAAGAGTCATTGTCTCTTTTTTTGTATTGCATAGGAGTTAGGACCAAACCGTTTGTTTCATTTTTACCAAAATACCCCCGTTGCCGTTAGTTTTCTTTCCTTTCTAAACATAGATTGCCGTATAGACCTTCGCCACGTGGTAGCCGGTGTGATAATTTAGTTAATCTTCTTTAGGCCTACCAAACAAAGGGCTTGTAGTCCGGTAGTTATCTCTTAGTATTTTTACAAGGGAGGTCAGGGTTTAAAGCCTCGGCAGAGGCATTTGGAGTTTAGGGCTAGGGATTTTCTGTAGACTAACTGATTAACTCCCCCATTAACTCGAAGTGTAAGAGGGACTGGTAATTAAAAAATTAATCAGGGTTAAACCATACGACCCTCAAAACACAACTTGATAGAAAATAGTAATGTGCATTTTGGTCTTAACGATAAGAGAAATGGTCCATAAACCATTAATCAATTACGAAAATATAATAACAAAAGATTGCATTCATCGTTGTGGCTAGTAAATTATGTACATCAAACTACTCTCGAAATACCAATAACATCGTTACTTTTTCGGAAAAAAATCACATCATTCTTTAGGAGTGTTTTATGCCAAAAATCTATTGTTGTAGCATTAGCCAAAACAGCATTAGGGCAGTTGTCGATTCATGATTCCCAGGGGAAAAGCACCGTTTTGATACAAAAGAAAAAGGGTCGTATTTCAGTGGAAAAAAATTGATTGAGACCCTTAAACACAATATGCAGGCCGAATAATATTCCACTTTTTGAGGAAAAAAAAACTCGACTCTAAGGAAATAATAAGGTCACCTTCATAGCCTTTTGGGATGTGTTTTTAATCAAGGAGTTGCAGTTCATTAACACTTTCGGTCAAGGCAAATGCATCACTTAATAAGACCATTCAAACAGCCAAGAGAGAAACGACCTTTTCAAGAGCCTTATCTTAAAAGGGTAAAAAGATCAACGGCTATTCACAATGTCCAAGGGCCCAAATTATGGGGTCGGATCACATGGTCCATTTCATGGCTAGGATTGGCCAAGAAAAAACGGATCCGGGGGCGCTACTGCGCCCCAATGGGCAGCAGCCCCTACCCAGGAGCCAAACAGTAGTCAAACGGCATCGTTTTGTTTGAAAAACAAATTCAAACCACCAATTTGCAATCCTATGGAGCAGAAACGTGATTTTGAGAGCTCTAAAGACAAAATTTGATTATGCCTCTTTAGAATAATATGATCAAAATAATAAGATCTTCACACATGTTCAAACGGATTAAAAATTTGAGTACTTAAATTTTTAACCATATTTTTTTAATATATAAACGGTTTAAAAAAATTAAGTACTCAAATTTTCACTCCGTTTGAATCAATGTAAAGATTTTATTATTCTGATCATATTATTCTAAACGGTCGTAATTCATTTTTATCTCTAGAGCTCTCATATTAAATATATGCTCCTTATTTAGGACCCTATAGAGCAGAAATGTGATTATGAGAGCCCTATAAACAAAAATTAATGATGAACCTTTAGAATAATATGATAAAAATAACAAGATCTTTGCATTGATTCAAACTGAATGAAAATTTGTGCACTTAATTTTTTTTAGACCGTTTATATATTAAAAAATATGGTTAAAAAATTAAGTGCTCCAATTTTTAATCCGTTTGAACAGGTGTGAAGATCTTATTATTTTGATCATATTATTCTAAAGAGGCATAATCAAATTTTGTCTTTAGAGCTCTCAAAATTACGCTTCTGCTCCATAGGATTGCAAATTGGCGGTTTGAATTTGTTTTTCACCCAAAACGATGCCGTTTGACTACTGTTTGGCTACTGAGTAGGGGCTGCTGCCCTTGGGGCGCAGTAGCGCCCCCGGATCCAGAAAAAACCAACGGTCCAGGTTAAAGTCACATTTTCTATGCTCTTTCCACGACAACAGTAACCCAACTTTGTTTTCATTTTACTCTCATGAATGTCAGATTAGCTAAGAACTTCACTTTGCGTACGAATTAGTTTGTATCGATAGTGTACAGATCATCATGCAGGGTCCACATCGGAGTTCCATACGAACAATCCATGTCGTTAATTAATTTTTGAAACGTCCTTGCAAAAAATAAACTCAATCGAATAACAATAAGTACTTAATCTAATCTTTTTGAATTTTTCGTTCAAAGCTCAAGATCTTAACATGTGAATGAAAAATTAAAAGATTAGATTAAATACTTATTGTTATTCGATTGAGCTTATTTTTTGTAAAGCCACTTGAAAAAATATTTAAATATTTATCAACGACTTGAATTATTCATATAAAACTTCAAAGTGGAACCCGCATGACGATCTGTACACTATTGATACAAGATTAAATTTTTTTTTGTCAAACGAAAATATTATAAAACACTATCGAAACTGAGTCATACTACGAGTAACATATTACAAACCATCCCAAAATAAGATTAAACAAGAACCAACTAGGTTCTAAGATGGTCAACTCTCATGGCATCTGTAAGGACAAATTCCCTCACCGCAAATGGAATAGCCTTAGTGACAAACAAATCTTCATCTTCTTGCTATGACCCCAGACGAGTAAGGTAATCCACAACCTGATCAGCTTGAAGGAAAATATGAAAAATTGTAGCATTCGTCCTACCCGCAATTGGAGTTCTTCGCTGATCTGGCATTCAAGAGAGTAAAATGAAAAAAAAGTTGGGTTACTGTTAATGTGGTTTAACCTGGACTGTTGGTTTTTTCTTGGCCAATCCTGGCTGTGAAGTGGACCAAAATGGACCATTCAACACTGGATGCGATCCAAATTCCAGACAAGTGGCGAAGGTTCTACTAGCCGCTGGTTTTGGTGACATATCATTTTTTTTTGGGACTAGATGTGACATATCATTTTTGTATCACTATATCTAGCTACCTACCTATCTAGAGAGAGAGAGAGAGAGAGAGAGAGAGAGAGAGAGAGAGATTTTACGAAAATGCCAGGAAAATTAGTGCACAAAGGTGGGGAATGTTGTTCATGTGATTCTTGGGGAAAATAGGGAGGAAAACAAGTGTAATGCAGAGCTAAATATATGGATTTCGTTTATGTGAGTTTCGTTCTTCATTTCAGAGAAGGAAAATAGTAGTAATGGAAAATAAGCTGGGGAAAAAACCTGTTTCAAAGAACTAAAATACACTCCATTTGTAGTACCCAAACACACACCCACCACTCACATGAGTGGTGGATCCCACACACACTACATATTCTAGTGTGCGTACGGGACCCACCAATCATGTGAGTGTGAGTGTGTCACTAGAATAAAGGTGGTAGTAAAGTTGTGAATGCAATTCAGTTGCTAATGTTTAACAGCAATTCGGAAACAGCTTTAGGCAACGCCTTTCAAGCCACTTTCAACCATGCCAATTTTCCTGCCTATGTTAGCAGAAAAACAAAACCAATAAAGCCACTGCAGAAAAATTACGACATATATAATGACAGTTTTCTGTTTAAAATTCCTTCCATAATGCTACAAGCACCTGAAATGTAATCGACTTCATCTCCGTGCAAATGTATTCCTACCATTATAAACAGACGAGTGATCGATCTTACTGGTAAATACTGAATCAAAGAATTTACAGCAGCAGTTTGACTACGCTAGAGCAATAAACCTAGCATATCTGACTCTTTTTAGTTTTTATCCAACTACACATATGTCGTCTGTGGGACACCCAAAAAAGCTTCATCCTTCATTAGTTAGGTGCATCTATTTGCAATTTGCAATAACCTATCAAACTTTATGTCACAGCTCAGCTCTCGTACAACGGATTTCACATCACATCCTGGGCAAATAAGCTGTCGATGTTATCTGAATTGACATTTACGATCCACCTGCTATTTTCTTCTAATAAATTGTTACCAGCTGTTGCAATTTCCACAGAAAACATATCCCCAGAGGGCACTATCTGAAAGATAGGAAAAAGGTGGGGTGTCATCTTGTGATGCGTTATGGATGAACAAGTGCTAGTACATCAACTCAAGTATTTACTTGATCGTTGGTTGAAGAGTCAGCTGCATCCATCTTCAACCTTTTTGGCCTGGACAAACTGAGTGACTTCTCTTCTTGGTCTTCATCCACAAAGTTCTGGTCCGAAACCTCTGCAGAAACCCAAATGATTTAATATTTCAATTTAATACGAAAAATGAAAGTTGTGAAACATAAGGAAGGAGATGAACTCTTGCAATAGTAGGTTTCAGGCATTTATGGTCGGTTATACCACAAACTGAGTTGTAATCTTCCTTAAACCTGCCAAATGCAAATTACCAGTGATGCCTAAAATAGCTACGTCATAAACCCCCCCATTTCCTTTTTAGCTTCTTTGTGCTTTCTTGATTTGGTCAGGGTTGTTAAAAATAATAATGCAACAAAGGAACACCAAATAAATTAGAATCTCTTAAAATTGTTGTAGACAAGAACCATTTCACAATGCATTGACATGTCTTCGCTCAAATGTCAGAGGCATAAATACCCCTCCATATTAACAATCCCCCCCCCCCCACCCACCGAGAGAGAGAGAGAGAGAGAGAGAGAGAGAGAGAGAGAGAGGAGACTTCATACGATATAGCATTACAACACCACTTTGTGTTAAAATACCAGAGGCAATATATGTTTGATTCAGTTATCATTACCTGATATAATCAAGCTCGAGCAAGTCCTAAAAAGAAGTATTTCTCACATTTTCCTAACCAAAATGCAATAGCACCCAAAATAAAAGCTGAAAATTTATTGGCTAAAACATCAGTTGTACCATGATATCAGTAGACACTTAACAGGTGACTGTAATCTTCCACGAGTTACCAATTGTTAAACTTTCAAAATAGCATTATTTTTCCAAGAGTTGAAGAATCTCATAACCTCCTACACATCCTACATGTAATGGAGATTACTCAGGCAATTACCTAGCCAACTGGCAGTACAAGAAAGGGAAAGAGCGGTTATCCTACGGCTAGAGACACTTGGTGTCCTCCAGGAATGTAGAGCGACTGAATTATCAAATCATGAGTACCGCTAATCTTCCCACACAGTTCTATCATAAAACAAATGCATGTGCAGGCATGCACCAAACCAACATGGACATGAAAAGAAAGTGAGCAACTGAAAGCTTGAACCACTAAGTGAGAATCTTTTCAGAAAAAGAAAGTTAAAGTTCATAATTACCAGCAATATTGCCAACTGCATCCTGTTGGCTTTCATGGCATACGCATGGCCGTCCGGAAATTGATAATCGGTGGGTAAAAATCCTCTTCCTCCCAGACAGCATTTCCTCACTACAGAATGTGCTGCATTCTTGCAAATTAACTGATATGTTGTTGTGTTTACCTGAACATCTAAACCGTTGCATCCATGAACTTTCTTTTACAAAATGAGAACCAGCTGCATTATATGGTAAAGGTTGGCTTCTCTCAAAATTGATCCTCCGTGAAAAGCCATCTTGAAAAACTGTGAACTGGAAAAAAAAAACGACGATGAAGAGAAAATAGGAATCATAGATGTCATGGTTAAGAATTGAATTTGGCAGGCACACAATATATGAGATTGTAAAATGAAAAGATACACAACATATTGAATGAAGTCAATTAGGTGACTAACCTGGTCAGAATATTCTGAGTGCGAGGAGAGTAAACCCAAGGACTGATGCAACTCCTTAACAAATGATGCTTCCAAAGAAGCTAGATACGAATTGTGCTTCGCATTCGTCCATGCCGTGCTCTGACCTCGATAAAATCCACAACCGTAATAAGTTCAAACTTCCACAGAAAATAAAGAAAGAAGGTGTGATGTACAATTTTTGTAACATGAGCAAAAAAGTCTTGAACAGCCATCGGAAAGATTAATTAATAAAAGATATGCATGATAGACATAGGACTTACCACTTTGTAATAACAAGTCTTAAATGGATTATGGGACCTGCAATACAGAGAATTTAAATGCATAGTATTTTACATTAAGTTTACAATATTCTCTCTTCCCCCCGAAGAGAGAGGGGACGACTCTAAAGGTATCAGCAAACATCTATGACTAGGAGTAACTCAAAAGAAAGTGAAGTCCTGGGGAGATCCCAATAGAATTTCTTATTTGCATGTTCACTCAGATATAGTTGTGTGCCATACATTCAAATCTCATAATTGCCTTTAGAGTCACCTTATATTGTACTCCTGCAATGTCGAGAGCCTGAGTCTACATACTACATACTATATGCTCATCATAATCATCACCATCAACTGGCTTTACAGCTCACAACAAGTTTCACCTTATGTCATTCTATGGCCTACTAGGATCAAACGCACAGCCTAAACGCAACCACCAAACCAAATGCCGCCATCCTTTTGGTCAGGGTAATGCTTCCTATCCAGCCATTTTAACAAACCCGCTGACTGGAGCTATTGACGAACAAGTTGGTTGGATGAAACAAGATGATTTCCAATCGATACCATCCTCCCTAGTTTAGTCAAAACAATTCTAAATATATTTGTAATTCTTCAAAGTTGTAGCAATGCCAAACCTGAACCACAAGATCATGTTTAAAACCAATACGATAAAGCCCCATGCTAACTTGAATTGTCCTAAAAAATACTGAACTCAGTAGGTGACAAAGTGGCCCAGTAACATCTAATCTAGCTTTTCAAATCATACAACTCACATGCCACCATGGTAATCTTTTGTGAAAATAAGGAATTGTAGAAATCATGAATCACTTAACAATAATTTGTGGTCCATTTCATTAAAGCTCTCATAGGGACAACAAGCAAAACAAGCAACTCAAGTATCTAGAAAGTAGGGTCAATAAAAAAAAAAGATTAGCCCATGAAGACAGCTTAGGGAGACGAGAGACTAAAAACCACTTGTAACTGTGACAATAAAAACGTATAAAAGTACGTTACGAGAGGACTGATTATAGTGTCTTTAGATGTTTGTGTTTCTAAAGTCACACATTCTCCTATTTTTCTTTCAGCTCCAAACACCAACTAGGAGCTCCAACCCACTCAAAGGTACACATGTTCAATTTCCTGTTGGGAACAGTAAGCCTGTTTCTTTTTAAATAATCTCATAAGAGATGCCAACTAAAGCCCAGTTTTTGGATCCCGTACCTTCTTAGTTTCCCCCCTCCTTTGCTGCTCCATTTCCTAACAAACCAGGACTAATCACCGGAGTTTCCTTAATACCAATGACCATACGAGATCAGATAGACATGCACACAATGAGATTAGATAGGACATGCACACACTCAAAACGATATTCAATACTTCTGTAGATTACACTACTGCTCTCAATTTGTTTGTCCACTTTTAGACTTTTCCTTGTGCCAAAATCCTTGTCTATTTTCAAAGACTAAAATGGACTAGAAGCTACACAATTCCCTTTCTTTGCATTATTGTTGGTGTCAAAGTTATCTTTTTTAAAAGTAAAAATGGTAACTTTTGGAAAGTTGGAGCATTTATAGGAGCAATGATTATGTTCCCTTAAAAAGTTACATTTCTCAAATTGAACTAGTTGGTGTTCCACTTTTTGGAAAAGTACTTTTTTTTTCAAACGAAGATAATTTTAAATTCAAATATAATGAAAATGAAAAATATTTTTTCAATTTTTTTGCACCGCTTAAAAGATCTTAATGAGATCTATCAAACAAGATCCATATTGGTAGGAAAATTATTTGTATAAATATATGATTTTTGAGCTTAAAATTACATTCTTTTTCTAAAAATTCTTTTTTTTAGAAACCGGAACACCTCCTAACAAATTTAGGTGGAGGGTGATGCAGATGCCATAGCGGAGGAGTACCACCGCAAGCATCCCAAGACTTATTTCTACTAGTAGGTATTTTCGTAAATAACTGACCGAGGGATTTGGCTTTGGGCCCACTTGGATTTGATCCGAAACGGCCCAATGGTCTGGACACATGGCCTTTGGCCATGTGTTGTGTGTTTTTTAGTCGTTTACGGCCGTTTAAGCTTCCAAAAGCCCAAATTTGCCGTTTAAGGAAAGATTTGATTTGCTCATAACTTGGGCAAGGAGAATCCGAATTAGGCCATTCTTTGGGTAGAAATCTTAGAATTTCCTATATTTTTCAGTTTACTATTTTTCTGACTTTTGCCGTTTTTGGTAATTTTCGTCGTTAATTGATTCGGTTTCCGGTTTAGGGCGAATCAATTAGGGTTAGGGTTTTTTCTACTATTTGATGAGTTGTAAGCCTTCTGGGTTAGACAGTTGTTGATTATTATTGAAATTAAAAGAGTCTAGAGAGTGTTTTCTCTAACTTTATAGTTTGTGTTCATCTTTGTAGCGCGTTAATTCCGTAGTTCATAAGGCGCCCTGCATCAGAGGGTGTGCAACAGAACCGACTTAAATACCATACCCCGTAAGAATCAACGCCTACAATTTACACCCTTAATCGAAGAACTATCTAACGATCTCAAAAGCAAAATCGATTCTCCCAAAAATATCCAACCACAGACACAGTAATTCAACCATAATAACAACCGACTCATAAAAAGATCGCAAAAGAAACAAGGAAAACAAAAGCCGAACCACGTACCGGTTTTGCGACATTTTTTGTCCGAACGAAATTCTTCGAAATATGGACGGTGACGGAGGACGAACCAGAGTCCGTCCGAGTCAACTCGTTCCTGCAAGCCTCCCCCGCGGCGAGATCCGGCGGCGCCGGCCTTGAATCCTCCTCCATGTCCTTTCCAGACAATGCAAGAGTAGGTCTGAGTCTGTAAGAAACCGTCCGTAAATTGAGCGGCGGAACCCTCGGCTCGTGCTTGGGGGTGATGAGAGAGAGAAAGAGAGAGAGAGAGAGAGAGAGGCGGTGCGAAGGAAGGCTCCACATAGAGGCGCTTTTTTACACGTGTCATCAAATCGTCTGGGCGCCACGTCATCAGGGTGATCCATTTGTCCGCCAGATATTTTTCTCTGACGGTCTTAACCGTCACCGTTATGACGACTTGGATAATCTCGGATGGATCGGAGTGTGTTCGCTCGCCACGTGGATCTTGGGTTTATTTTATGTGTGGTAGGGTCCACTGTAGGTTAATCACCACCAATCACTTCTTAGGTTATTCATTTTGACTTCTTGTTATCTTCATAATTTGTTACTCCGTTTCTACTTTCTATTAGTAGTATTTTTCCTTCAAATTGGAGGGCCTTGTTGTTTTAGACTTAATCGTCCATTTTATGCGAATTGTTTTCGAATTTCTCGATGTTCGTTTAAGTTGATTTTTTTCCCGTACATACTAGTCTCTACTAGATGTATTGAATGAACGATTTAGATTTCTATTATGGGCTCACAGTGAAAGGTTTGCGGAAATTGGAGGATGAAAATTTTAAGGTGATAAAGGTGTTTGTTTGGATGGGATTTTTTTGTTTACTTTAGAGATATAATTGTGTGCGAGCGTACCAGAAAAGATTTGAAATTATCCTTTTTAGATTTAACTTACAAAAGCCAAACTTAATCAACGTCAATTTTGATACCCTCCTTTCTTGTTTCTCATCTTAGAAAAGTTTGATTTTTGCTTGAATTGCTTCACTTCCATCAACGTCAATTTTGAGTCCTTTTCAACAAAAAAAATATCAGCCGGATCTATAATCAATTCTATTGTATCATTAAAAAAATCTGGGTACACTATTGCTAAGGCGGCTGTCATCGGAAAAATTTATTCAATGCTCTTGGAGCAAGGCTATGTGCCCCTTCGATTGAGTGTTGTGATTGATAAATGTTGTGAGACTTTGACTTTGGTGTATGTACTTTAAGAGAAAAATAACATCTTAATGTATTGTGATGACTGGTGTGGGGCATCGTTGGAAGAACATTCAATAACCTCTCCTTCATTGGGGCCCAAGCAAATATGGAAACATAGATAAACAATAAGCTGAAGAACAATGATTTTTCCACTGCATAAATGACTATCTGCTCTCTAAAATCGGAATGCAATAATCAGTTGCATATAGAGATTTATTGTCGCACTCCACTTTGCAAATAGTAATTTATGGTGAGCAAAAATCAATCGCCAAGTACTGCCCAAAATTGAACAGTGAGCTGGACTTGGAGCGCATAAATTTTGCCTTTTGACATGGAAATTGACTTCTACACTCCCATTTTTATCATATACATTCTTTTTTTTTTGTCCTTATTTGGTATGAATTTACTCTATTGCCTCTTAATGTGTAAAAAAGTAAACTTATGAAAGGGTAAAAAGGTAAATTCACATGAATAAGGACAAAAAATGGAGTGTATGTGGTAAAAAGGGGAGTGTAGAAGTCAATTCCCTTTGACATTCTCTTATCCTTGCAAATGTCAAAATTATTCCATTGGTAGCATAATCCGTCAAGATGATCATCACTTTATTGAAAATGTTTAAGGTAGTGAATAAGTTGTGAGAAAAAAAATTATAGCAATGAAGTTGTTAGATGTTTTCGGTAGTGAATAAGTTGTTTCCGGTAATGAATAAGTTGTAGATCAGCTTATGAGTATAATTACTGTAGTAAATTTTTTTTTTCTTGACAAGTTGTTAGTTACCATGAATGAGATGGTCAAATTCTAAATTTTGTTGGTTTGTTTGAACGACATGTTTAAAAACGCCTATATTTTTTCGCAAATTACTCCCCGAAAACATAGCCTAAAGGGCATGTTTAGCTTCAAGGTCCAGCCAAAAACAATCGAACGGGGCCGCGAACCTCACATAACTGCACAAGGGAGTTAACATTCAGTTTTCCTCACTCATGTTTTTTGACAAATCGTTAAGATTTTTTGTTCTTTTCTCAGTAAAGGTCGACTAGGATGACCTGCGTAGTTTACTCCTCTTGGGCACGATCATTGGGGAACTCACCCGCACTGGGATATTCGGATTTGAGCCATAGCTAACTAACCCATCCGAGGAGGAAATATTTGTCCATTGATCACCACGTCGCAAGATCTGTCACCAGAACCCCACCCAAATAAAAGTGAACATGAGCCCCACACAACCTAACCATCTGATCCTAAGTCAAGTCGAACTCAACAATAATGAGAGGGGGAGTGTTTTAACATGGCTGCCTTAGCCACTTGAAGTAGTACCAACCGGTGGTTACAATTAAGGAGAAGTTATCACATTAGAACAACCCTTTATGCTTAATTGAGATATTGAATTCCCTGACTGAAAAAACAGAAGAAAAAAAGGAGAAGGAAAGAAAATGGAGCGAAAAGAAGTGCTATTTGTTTTCATGGGTCAAAACCTAACAGAATAGTAATCCTTACTCAAGAATAAAATTATTGCCAATGGCGACGGCTTAACATGAAAGGAAAAGAAAAAGCAATGAACTTGGACATGGACATGGAATCGTTTCCTTGTAGAATTTCCCATGCATGTTCAATTATATAATCGACGAATTTAAAACATGATTTATGTGAAGATTGCAAGCCCCTAACACAAGAAATATCCTCATTCGCGGCGGCTTATCTTGGAGAGATAAAAAGAGTGCATAGGAGAATACTCTTATATTAATTAAGGATGCTAATTTTGACCCTTTATTTTTGTACAAAGTGGAGCAACTGCGTACAAAAGTGGAGTGCGAAAATCAATTTCCTATATTAAAGCCTTAAAGATAGCACAGACCCTTTGCATATAATCAAGGTCCTTTGCACATGGATAATACAATTGTTCCTTTCTCTAACAGCTTAAACTTTTAAATAAGTTGGTGGTTAACAGTATAACATGATATTAAAGAAGGCAATAGATTATATGTTTGAACCTCGTCGCCTAACTAATAATTAAAATCTATACTTGTTTAGCCCGTTTATGAATTTTTAGAAAAAAAAAAATGGCACGGTAAGCACCCTCAATCCGGGGTTGACATAACAAATGTTTATTGTTTAACCATTAGTATATCATAGGCTTAGGCCCTATATAAACCATCTTAAACACAGGCTCATATGGATTTTAAGCAAATAAACTAATAACAGCATACCAAATAGGACCTTATAATGTAACATGCACAAAATGTGTATGACTAAGTGGTCAGACTGGGCTTGTAGAACTGTTTTTGAATCCATCCCATTTACTTAATAAACTGAATTGAGTCCAATCATGCATGCAACTTGATATGTCTGTGTCGGCCGTCGGGAGATGCTACCAAGCGGGGGTGCCTGGAAGCGGTGCCGATCAACCGATCCAACCGTTCATCTCGAAAATCGACGGCTCAAATCTTGACCAAGTAGTGGACAATTTAGATTTGTATATGCTCATATTCAATCCGAGCAGTCCGTGCCGAGATGAACAGCCAGATATTGCTCGCTTGGTACCCCACTTGATAGCGGGTACTTGACAGCATCCCCGGGTCCGGCAGGGTCCGGCATATAAACGTCACAATCTTTTTTCAATTCCATACAAGTCCAAGAGGGATACCAAACTGAGAAAGAGATTAAATTCATTCAATTGGCCTGTTATCTAAACAGTTCTTAAACCAGAGTAGTAAATAATTAGCAAATTAATTAGGCCAAGTGGCCAACTGTCCATACAGCCTGTCAGCCGTCTCAAGAATTTAAAGCCAATTAACATGAAAAGTTTTCTTATTTATTTCGCCAAAGTTTTTAATAAGTCCCACCATATATTCGACTAAAAAAAGAATTCAATTTGTACACTCCATGATCTTCTTTTCTCTCTGCTGGTCCACAAAAATATTGACTTCAAAAGGATCAATTAGCATCATTCAAGTTTTTTGTTTTTTTTTTAAGAAACCAATTCGAACCAGCTTGCGTACACCAATTTACATGATTCTAATTTGGTAGGGACTGTCGCACCACACAAGCAACCACCTGAGCCCACTGCCTTAATCTCGTCTTCACCATCTCCGGATCATCACCTACAAAAATTTCCCAAAAATAAGTACTTATTAATTCAATTTAAGGAAGAAAGAAAATCAATAAAACCACAACCGTCCGATCAATCTGTATTACATGTACGTACGTACCTGGGTCAAATATAGTGCTGCTAGGGCTATCGACAGAGAACGACGACGTATCCGAATCCGAAACAACCGTCGACGAGGACGACGTCGTTCTGGATAAGCTCTGGCTGTACTGCTTATTAACGGTATGGTAAAACTCGAGCGCAGGAAAGGCATCGGATAGCTTCGGGTCGATAACAGGCGAATCAAACCCGAAGCCCAACTCGAAGCAGGCCTTGAGCTCGTCCAAGTCGTCGTCGGTGACGCTCCTGGAGAGGCGGCCGCTCCGCCGCAGCTTGTGGTGCTGGCCCTTCCGCTGCGACCAGGCCTGGTCGCGGAGCTTGTCTGGTGACCACGAACGTTGCTTGAAGAGCGGCGGCAGCGCGGTGGATTGGTACATGGTTGTGGTGGTGGGGAGTTTTTTCTCGGCTCGTCGAGGCGGGAAGAGGGAGGGTTTTACTACAAGGGTGGGGTTTTTTAACCTTTTTATATTACGAGGAGGAATTGGAATTCGAATGGGACTGTTTGCTTACACAAAAGTTAAAGGCAGTGGGCCCGTGGTTATGTGTCGTGTAGGAGAAGGGCATGCGGTGGGGCCAAGCTATTTCTTGACGAATAGGGCAGTAAACGAGTCAAACTCTGTTAAGTTCGGCTCAGGTTTGTTACGGTACTTGTCTGGTTTGAATTCAATTCGGGTTTGATTTGAGCCAGAATGATTTGACTCGGGTTCGGCTCGTTATAATTTTTTAAAGCTCGGATTCGGCTTAGTCAGGATCGTTAAAGTACTAGTCTGACTCGAGTTCGGCTCGTTAAAATTTTTCAAAACTTAGGTTAGGCTTGTTAAACTCAAATGAATTAAATCAAGCCAAATCTAGGCTTGAATTGAGCTTGTCAAGGCTCGGGTTTGATTCGGCTAGGCTCATTAAACTCAACTGAACCCAAACTCTCTTATTGATCGTGTAGAATTTGAGAGAAAAAAATTATTGGATTGTATATATAACCTTGAAATTTTTTATATTTGCAAATAGACCCCTAAAGAATTATTAATTATATTTAACTACAAGTTTGCAAGTCTAACCAAGCCAAATACTATGAGGTTTAGGCTCGGCTCATTTATCAAACGAGCCTAACATTGAGGTTCAAGTTTGGTTCTTTTAGTAGATGAATCAAACTCGAACAAACCCTTACTGAGCCGAGCCTCGAACAATTCACGAATGGCCTAGCTCATTGTTCCAGTGACGAATCAATAATTCACAAAAAGTAGGCGGCAAACTAATGAACGCAAAAACAATTCGAATAAGAAGACAACAGAAAGAAGAAGAAAAAAACCCCACTAAAATCTTAGTAGAACTTAGCCTTCTGCCTAACTTTTTTTTCTTGAATTTTCCGTGTCTGCAAACATTAAGGCATTATAGTTAGACCTGGGTAACAGGTCGTGTCGTGTCAGTTAGATTTGTGTCACAAACCACCCAACCCGAATCCGACCAATTTAGAATTTGTGTTTCTCGAGTCGTGTCATTTTCGTGTTTCGTGTCAGAAATACTCAACCCTAACCCGTTAACTTCATGTTTGGTTCGTGTCATGTTATCGTATCCGTTCCCCAACTCTATATAGAATCGTGTCAAATTCGTGTCTCGAGTGTTCAATCCGACCCCGATCCATTTAGAATTCGTGTTCTCAAGTCATGTCATTTTCGTGTTTCGTATTAGAAATGTTCAACCCTAACCCGCTAATTTTGTGCCCGATTCGTATCGTGTTATCTTGTTTTGTGTTCGTTACCCAGCTCTAATTATAGTGCATCTTTTGTGCATTTGACTTCTACCATCAGTATGAAGTTTTGGTTAAGTGTTCGCTTAATGCAATATAACCGGTGGTAGATAGAAGGGAGAACCGAATATCATTTTACTTGACAAATTTTTGTTGCCCAATCTGGTCCAAGAGATTATCAAGCTATCATTCTACAGAAATATCAAGGTTGAATGCAAGGGTGCTCATCAGGACAAATATCTTACTAGGCAGGTGCTGACGACTTTCATGCTTTTCACATCTACAGGGGATATATCCTTTTCGAATAGAATTTAGCATTGAATTTCCTCTATCTTTATAGCTTTCTATTGTGTTGTATTCCCTTGTAAACTGTTTTATCATTTATGAACTTCTTGTTTTCACACACAAAAAAAAACCCAGTGGTAATCGAAAATGTTTGGTTTAGTCACTTGTTTCTTTTGTTTGGAAAATTGAGCTTTAGCTTACTTTGAGCTTTGTTTTCATGGTTCTCACGTGTTCATGTGGTCGGATTCACATTCCGTTGTGTTCATCTTTGCATAGATATTAACATTGAACATTTGGTTGGCCAACATCAATTAACAGTGAGTGAGAAATTGACTATAAAAGTGCTTGCATGGACATTGGTAGTTCCAAATGGGAAAAATCACATTGGTGTGGAAACTAAGAATACTTGGGTAATTCTACCCAAAGGTAAGGGCTTGGGCCCTTGGGGCACCCAAATTTTATAGGGGGAAGAAGGGCATGGATAAATTAGGCTTAGGCTTTGGCCCATTTACCATACACACATCGTTGTCTGTTTGAATTGGGCCGGGTTGGGTCAAAAGATAGTCTTCTTATAAATTTTGGGGAAAATGACGGCCAAGAATGTGTTTTGATAATTAATACCCGCTAAGGACATTTTGTTCATTAACAAATATTCTTAGCATATCTTTAAAAGATATTATTTATCAAAACACGTCCTGGGCCGTCATTTTCTCTAAATTTTGACACTTCGATCTCTTGGGGCATGAATAGGGAGTGTTGGGCCCTTGGAGCACCCATGTTTTATAAGGGGAGGGGGCATGGATAAAGTGGGCATTGGATTGGGTTGGGTCAAAAGATAGAATGGGCTTGGCCCAATTCACTTTAATTTTTTTTACAGAAATTAAATTTGACCCAATACCTATTTTATTTCCTCTCCCTAACATTTAATTTTGCCCTTTTCGTGTGTCTGTTCAACGAAAGTGTGACAGTCCGGCATCTGTTTCACGCGGTTTTTCTTTCTATTTTGTTTTGTATTTTGTTGGATTTTTTAATTGTACTTTATTTTCGTATAAATATAACTGGGATAATCTTGTTCGTCAAAAAAAAAGAAAAAATTGTATTACGTCCCATTTCTCCTTGCATGGAATTCAAAGGTAGATGCCAGATGGTATAACACTATAATCCCACATCCAGAATTACACCGAACAGAGGAAAAAGGTTATTTTATCCAAAAGACATCCAAGAAATGGGTAATGTTTTTTTGGGTGCCAGAAGAGTAAGAACTTCAATATATATAATAAAAAATAAATTTACAACACACAAAGGAAAGATGGGTAATGTTTTTTTGGGTCATGTCATGGGCTGCTGCATAATCCGTGAACAATCGAGATGGGGCCTTGTTTGATACTACGTATCTTCTTACTGATTTTGGTCCTGTCTATTTCCTCTTTTCTTATTTTTCGATACGTGGGAAATTCATTTCTCAGTAATTTCTCATCAAATATAACCTAAAATTGGATGTTGAAAACGTGCTTTCCTCATGAAATGGGAGGAGGCCACCACTTTCACAAGTTCCTTATGTGTATTTTTTTTGTTTTTTGTAAATTAAGTTTCCCTTTTGTTGTTTAGTGATAAAACGAATCATGGCTCGAAACGTGTTGCAAGGGACAACCCCCACCTGTCTCCATTAGTGTTTTTTTATCAGCCATGCTACCCTCACCGGTTTGTTTCACCGGCTCTCCCCATGCACTGTAGCGCTCAATCTCACTGTCTGTCTCAGCAATTAATGATCCGAATTTAAAATGACTATTCTAGGGAAAAGTCTTTTAAAATCTGGATCATTCAAAACTTTTTTAGACAATAAAATTGAGAACGATAGAAAGAGCAATGAAATAGAACGGTGAGGATAGATGTCCTGTTTTTCAATTATGAGATTCCGGGTCTATCCTTCTTTTGGAGGATTATAACGTCACTGAGTTGGTATGACCAAAACAATTGGTATTACCAACTACTATAGGAGGTAGTGATAAATTGGTTACTATAATAAGAATTGTTAATTGGTTCAAATAATTTTTCATTAAAAATGGCAACTTACGAATATGATCCGCTATGCGAGCATGGTAATATGTAGTAGACGGTGATACCACGTGTACATTGTATTGACTTCATAGGTAGAGACGTCTTATCTGTTGTACAACTGTTGGTTCAGTCTGTAAAATTCTAGAATTCCTACTAAATTAATGTTGTCGGAGTATTGTTACGTCTCCACTTAAAAAGGTCCACAGCAAACTCGGGATCGATGGAGAAGAATAAGATCCAATAAAATTGTAACTTCAAGCTTCCGCAGAAAACTTTCGCCTTTTCAATTGGAGTTTACCTTGAAGAAAATTGCAAATGGAACCGAGCAAAAAAAAAAAAAGAAAATTGCAAATGGTGAAAAATTAGAAGTATTGCACGCTTGTTTTCTTCTTTTGGTTTGCTGATCAGTTCCTTTAATAATCAATTTTCGAGCTTGTAAGCCTCTAAATTTATTAATGTGGAAATTGATGCACTAACAACTCCCTTACTTAAAATAACGAAAACGACATAAAAATACATGTCATAATCCGTGCGATTTAGAGCGTCATTGGCCTGTCCTACTCTTACCACCACCATATACTTTTTTCATTATGATCCGAAGCATGTTACGATATAGCTCGATTACAAGAGAGTTTTCTTTTCATTTTTAAATAACCAAGTGTCTGAAGCAGCTTACGCGCATATTAATTAGTTTTTTTTTGTTGATCCGCGCATTTTAGTTAGTTTAGGCCTTCTTTTTGTTAACTAATGTCTATCATCTTTCTTATTATATGCAACCTCTCACGTGTACCCAACCACTTAAGAACCCAAAGAACACCATGGTTGCACATGGGGGGCCAAAGGCATAAGAAAGCGGAGCAAAAAAGAAAGGATTGTGATTTTGGCGCTTTAAAAATTGATTGGGGAGCTTTAAAATTGAACTGTATTGATACACAAAACGACGTCGTTTTGAAATCCCTTCAATTTTTGGAGTGATAAAATCAATTTTCAAAAAGAAAACAGTGATTCTTTCTGATACTTCGTTCCAACACTTTCACTTTCAACTCTCATGTGAGTTTGCGTTTTTCCACGTGTAAAAGTTCAAAACTTTGTCGGTGCTCTTGACTCTAATTTGGTCACTTTCTGGCTGCGGAGCCAGGAATTCTGTTCTGAGGGGCACTTTTTCACAACAAACTAAAAAAATTCACAGTAAAACATAACGAAGAAATATTGAGCACAAAAATTTAAATATTTTTCTTCAAAAAGCTAAATAATTAGTTGGATGGATTCAAACATGCCACAAAAAGTAGCAATTCGATATTTGCCTCGGTGAAATGAGCATTTAATGCTTGAAGATGTCCATTGATTTAGTTGAAAACCCACGACAACACAATAAACAATAAACCTAATACCCAAAACTACCAATTCTTCCAAAATCTCTTGAATAGGTGTAAAAAAAAACATTTGATAAATTCTGGGGGCACGTTGCCCCCAGGCCTTAATTGGCTCCGTCTCTGGTCACTTCAAATGAAACTTTGCTTTTGCTTTAAGTGAGCCTGGCCGTTCGTGAATCGTTAAATTAATTGTACAAAACTTAGTTTACGTTCTTTCCCTGTAATACAAAACTTTGCTCTCACTTTAAGGGCCCCACAGTAGACCGTGGACAATCGTTAAGATATTAATCGTTCAACGTGTAAGCTAATCAAGACGCCTTAATTGAAAAGTATTAGCTTAAATCTTTCCAACATCTTCGATAAGTATCCGTTGAAGATGATCAAATATGAGTACATCATCTTGATATCTAGAAGCATCGTATAATTTTCCAAATAGAAAACCCGCCATCAACAATGTTGCGTACACACTCCCACCGACTATTCCTTTCTCACATATATATTGGCTCCACACATTTAATTGTGGGATTAGGCCCACACACATGTGAGAGATGAGTGGTCGGAGAGTGGTCGATAGACGTGTCCGTCGCATTATTAGCCCGGCATATACTATTTTTTTTCCCTAAGGGTGTTCAAACTAACTTACGCTCACCTCAACTAATTTCTTCTCTGGTTCGATCAAAAGCAGAACATCCACACTAGAGGACCATAAAATTCGCAAGAACTTTCTTGCGGTCCAACTCCCAATATCGAACCTTAATCAATTGTACAGAGAGTAAAAAAACACGACAATCATCCTATAACCACAAACACTTACACAAATATTTATACAAACTCACTCGCATTTACTCCAGTGTGTATGGGTTCCACTAAAAAATGTGAGTGTGTATAAAATGTGCGCAAGTGTGTTTTTTTTTTTTTGGGAAATTAATTTTCACACTGCCCTTTTTTCCATTCACATTCCCTTTTTTGTCTTTATATACTTGAATTTACTATTTTACCCTTTATTCTATATACTTTTTCACACAATGAATGACAATATTGAAATTTCATATGGATAAAAAAAAAAAGTGTGTGAATGATTAAAAGGGGAGTGTGAAAAACATTTTCATTTTTTTTTTGGGGGTCAAACGGAAGTTGGTGTGTAAGCGTTTGCGGTTGAATAATATTGAAGAAAATAATTCTTTACATCGGCGGTGTAAACATTTATTTTCTCCAAATCAATTGCATTGCGACACGTATCAAAATAGTGGTCTCAATTAATTAAACATAACACCGTAATGTAATGTAATTAATTTGGAAGAAATAAATGTTTACATCGATGGTGTAATGAAAAGAATTTATTCTCAATATTGAAACCACGAAACAATTTAAAAAAAAAAAAGACAAATCGAGAATCGGCATCTGTCATAGGTTGTCGGGACAGCGTAAAACGAGCGGTCCAGATTGTCCCACCTCGCATTCCCCAATTGGGTAAACGTCACATCGGTAAGTCCACTTCACGGCGATTGGTCCACGTCGCGCGTTTCTAGTAGCTGCAGTAATTAAAATACTCTGATTTTTCTATTTTCGTAATGGCACTGAAAATATTGTCAGAAAAAAAAAAAGAGGGAGGGCGGAGCTTAAATAGTCGAGCTCGAAGACACTTGTCGCCTCCACCGCCGCCCTTTACCGGAGACGAAGAAGAAGGAAACGACACCCCATCACTCACTCTCTGACTCTCTCTCTCTCCTGCAGTTTCTATTTTTAGCCATCAAAAATCTCTCTCTCCCGCAGTTTCTACTTTTAGCCATCAAAAAAAGAAAATATATAAGGTAATTAAACTCTCTCTCCGTCTCTCTCTTTCTCTCTCACACACACACTATAAATTCTTTTTTTTTTTTTTGCGAGATAAAATTAGTATTTGCTAGATATTTTGCTTTTTGCTAGATATTTTCTTTTTCTTTTGCCATGTCGAAATTCAGTCTTGCTCTTCCAATTAGGATGAGGATAATAAATTCACTGGCAAATTGTACTAGTTAGGAGTACTATTTTCCAGCTTTCTTGGACGACTTCTGTTATAACCTTCATGGAGGGTACAGGAAATTACGGCTTTTTTTGAGCTCTTTTTTTCTTTTCTTTTTTGAGAGATAAAAGATTTGAGGTGGTTTTGGTGGAAAATGATCGGGAATTCTAAGTTGATTTTCTTTGAAGTTAAGTTTGAAGCATGGAAATGGATATTAGTAATTATACGTACGTGCCGTGGATGTTTGAGTTCTGCTATGAAGCTCAACCTAATTACTGGAGATTTACGTTTGTTTCGCTTATCGTTAGTGGGATTTGGTTAGATTACAGATCTGAGGTTCAAGAAGAAAACTGCAGTCTAATCACTGGAACTCACAAGTCTGATCTGCGTAAATTGGTTGGGTTTCAGGAGGCCAGATAAATTTTTATTTTTTTTGTCTTTTTTCGTCTATATTTCTTGGAATTCTTTGCGGGTTTTCAAATAGATTTTTTTTGTAACATGTTGGAGGAGTAGTTTAACTTCTGACCTCATTTTTTTCGAGCTCTAAAGTGCACGCTGATGCTGTTAGACCTAAAGACGTTTTGTCGGTTGTGATTTTGATTCGTATTTAATTCATCTTTAAAGTTGTTTCAAGCTGGTAGGTATAGTACTGTTAAGATCTTGATTGATTGCTTGGCTTTCACATGATGGGGAATTTTTTAGTACTATCAGTGGTGTTTTCTCACTATTATTGGTTGTGGGTTCTGTTTGGTAGTGGAATATTTCATGGATGAGTGAAGATAATGTATACACTTCCATATTGTGGGCCCTTGGATTTGATTGTTACTTTGTTAGGCTTGTTCAATACGTATGAAGTCACTAATTGGTCCATCTAATTCTCTCTTCTTGATTTTGTTAAATTCATGTATCTGAAAATGAAGTCCGAACACTCTTATCCGTCGAAAAAAAGAAAAAAGGAAAAAAGAAAAAGAGATATCAACCTAGAGGGAACTGAGATTTTTTCATCATCCATTTTTGATCAACTTTTGGAATTTGAACAGATAAACATTTAGGCGGTTTTGGTTCAGCAGTTTTCAAACAATGGGATCCTATGATCTGAACTTCAAAACCTTCGTCGAGACGCCCCAGCCAGAAGGGAATGGCCTAAAACCACTGGGAAGTTTTAGTTTTCCATTGACTCGACAATCTTCCATATACAACTTGACCTTTGATGAGTTTCAAAACAGTTTGGGAAAGGATTTTGGGTCGATGAACATGGACGAGCTGTTAAAGAGCATTTGGACAGCTGAAGAGACTCAAGCCATGGCTTCTGTTTGTGGGTTAGGACAAGAGGGTGCCCCTAGTGAAAATTTCAATTTGCAGAGACAAGGCTCCATCACATTACCTCGGACACTCAGTCAGAAAACTGTGGATGAAGTTTGGAAAGACTTGCTTAAAGAAAGTGGTATTGAATCTATTGATGGTGCAAAAAATGGGAGTGGCATTATTGGATCCCATTTGCAGCAGAGGGAGCCTACTTTGGGTGAGATGACTTTGGAGGAGTTCTTGTCCAGAGCAGGAGTTGTAAGAGAAGATGCTCAGCCAATTGCGACGCCTAATAATGGAGCATTTTTTGGTGAAATATCACAACCGAATAATCAAAACCACGGTATGATTCTCGGGTACCAGCAACCAGCGCAGAACAATGTGGTAATGGGTAATCGGATTAGAGAGACTAAAAACTCGATGCATCCAATTTTCCCCAAGCAAGCCGCGGTGACTTTCACCTCTTCTAATTTTCCCCAATCGAACAACGCTTATTTGGCTAACTCAGGAGCGAGGGATCCTGTTGGTAGAACGGGGGATGCTTCTAGAAACAACGGTTTAGTTCAAAGTAGTGTGGTACAGAGTGGATCTCCCGGGAGCCAGTTATCTTCGGATGGGAATGGGAAGAGTACTGTAGATACATCGTCGGTTTCACCCTCTCCGTATGTGTTTAGTGGAGGCGTAAGGGGAAGGAGAAGTGGGGGGACTTTGGAGAAGGCAATGGAGAGAAGGCATAGGAGGATGATTAAGAATAGAGAGTCTGCTGCACGGTCAAGAGCTCGGAAGCAGGTGAATATTAACAACACAGTGTAGCTATTTTCTAGAAACATAAACAAGTATCATGTGAGAAACATATATGAGACATACGAAAATAACTGTTTGGTTGGTACAGTAGATGTCCACTGATGTTAGTTTTCTCTTTTTGGTTTTCTGATAGGCTTATACCTTAGAATTGGAGGCAGAAGTTGCAAAACTTAAAGAAATGAATCAAGAGTTGCAGAGAAAACAGGTATATTTAGAAACTGTATCCAATTTTTTTGCTTTCTAAAATAATTTAATCGTTTTGATGGAATTTTGTTGCTATAATGTCGCTGCCGCAGGAAGAAATCATGGCGATGCAGAAAAATCAGGTACATGCCCCTTTTAATTTTACTACCACAAAAGGGCTATTTTTAGAGCAGTTTTGAGATGGCCTTCTGTCTTGCACAATGATGGAAAAAGCTATTGTTGGAATTTTCACATACAAAGGTGAAAAGTTTACCAAATGTGTATAACATGGACTAGAGAGGAAGTAAAGCAAGCAAGCAAGGAAGCAACCATAAGTTGGTTGTCTCTGAACTTGCTGAAGGCCTTCAAAAACCAGAAGGAATCAAGAAAAAGAGTCAAAAACCAGTTGACTGAGTTGTTTATGGTCCAATTAACAGGCTTTCCTCTGATAGAGGATGCTGCTCGCTTCTCAATTCGTCTAATATTGTGTGTTTTTTTGTTGGTTGACAGATCTCGGAGACGACGAATATGCCATGGGGAAGCAAAAGGCGATGCTTGAGGAGGACACTAACTGGCCCCTGGTAGAGTGGATAGAATGGAGGCAACTTTGGAGGGCATCCTTGAATTTGCAGAACAAAGCTTTAAAAGGGCTTCGCACAAACGTCTGTTGTGGATTGGATTTGGCCCTTCCTCGGAGAAAAGGAACCAACCAGTGTCCGGGAATGATAATGAGACGTATATACAAAAGCCAAGTGTGTGTACGTTGTAAAAAAAAAAAAAAAAAAAAGGAAGTGGTATTTGTTGGCATTCTAGATTATGCTTAACCAGATGTGTGATCTGTGTTTGCTGAAGTCTAGTGAGACAATATTCTGATCTGCCATGTTCACTTCTGAACTACTTGGAACTATGACCACTATAAGCATCAGGTTATGTTATTGTCATTGAAATCTTTGTTGGTTCTGTAAAAACAAATTGCAATGGTAACTTATAAATGTCGTATGTCCCGCACATTATCAGAAAGGCAAAAAAGTGAAAATCGTCCAAGTAATTAAGGAAAGCGCGAATCTGACTACTGACTTAAGAGTTGTTGATAAATGGAAACTGCATCATCATCATTAAGGAAAGTGGTGCATTTAAATGATTGCACGGGGTAGTAGCAAATACAATGGTACCTTAAAGGTCAAGATCTGTTTAGCAGATGGGCATCACATACAAAACTCTGCATTGCTTTCTAACAAGGAGCAAAGGTTTAGTAATCGGTCACAGTAGATCTCATCTTGGGATACGTGCAGAACTTCCAGGTCGTCCGATCGGCACAATACAATTGAACCCTTACTCGTGAACATTCTGTATTCTCCATGCAATCTTTCCGGTGAATGGAGAGTGACTTACTTCTCGTATAACCAACCACCTAAAATGACAGCTTTCTTTCATTCCATGGTTGACTGACTTGGGAATATGAAAATCCCTTCATGTTTCTTGGATGTAAACATTAAGAATCTCAGCAACTTCAAAGTGTACGCTAATCTTTTAGCTCCCTCGGATACTCAAAAACGATACTTTCTGCTACACTCCAAGCTCTCGTATGGCCAAAAAGCTTGCTCACGATAGCCAAGGCCATCTCAGTAGTGGTGGAAAGTCCCCTGCTTGTGATCACTTTCCCATCAATAACCACTCTTGCACTGTCCATTGCTCTCTTACCCTGGTTTTGTTACAGGAAGCGTTTATATTTAACATATAATGGCTTATAAACTTGGAAGACATCAAGTTATTCTCAACTAACCTTCAGTAACCCTTGTCTATGCAGGATTTCAGATGAAGAGCATATTGCTCCATATATCCTGTTGGACGATTCTTGTTCTTTTAGCAGCTTCTTTAGAATCCTCGATTTGTGCAACCTCTCTGTCCCCACAAATCCTCCCTAATCATTAAAGATCAACTGATTGTTAAGAGATGCAAAGTGGAACAAAACATTCTTGCTAGGCGCATAAGCTTGTCGACTTTATCAGTGCAAGACAACTAAAGATACCGATACAGTTTTGCTTACCGATAATACTCTTAAAATGCCAAACAGAGAATTTCAGCACATATATTCCAAACATATTAATAGACATTCGCAGATTTTAATACACTTTTCACCAACAACAAAGGACATTTTAAATATCATGTAGGGCAGTTATTAGCATTTTCCTAGAATAAGCATCAATAAGCTCAAAATGAGTTGATTAGAAATGAAACACATCAGCTCTCAAGTACCAAAAGAATATGTGTTGTTTCAGAAATTAAAGGATTATTAAACTACTATAAAAAAAAATGTACATAATTGAGCATGATATGAAATCAGTAGCAAGTCACTGCTTATAGCGCAACACACAGGTTCAAATTGGGTAACGAGAATATTCATAACCTGAATTAACCCTAGTAAGTTACTTTATTTGAGTTACCGGTAGGATGATCAAGTCATATATTGATTCTGCAGCTTTTCCAATTAACTTGTCTGCAATGATCTTTGTGCCTTGCGACGCCAAAATCTTCACAGATTTTTCGACCGAAGCAATCACAACATCCACCTTTGCTCGACGTAGAATGTCAGCAATTGTAACTATTTCAGCTGCTTCAGATCCATTTGCAACTGGGATAAGCACCTGTTGCATGTGCGTGACTAGTGAAGATTTCATGGTTCCCAATTCCCATATAATAAAAAAGAAATTAGAGATTAGCCACAATAGGTAATCTCTTAAGCTAAAGGAAAGACTTACATGAGGGGTGTGGCCAACTGTCCACTCAACTCCATTGAATTCTTCCCTTCTAGGATCTTCCTTGGTAGCACCCATTAGCTAATAAAATTGATTAGCCACAGAAAAAAATAAGGGTAAAACATTAAAAATATTGCAAGAAAATAGCAAGTAATTGCAGCATCAATATCGAAATAGCAGGGGATTTTTGAAATAGATGACTGCCATGAAAGATATTTCTTCTTGAGAAATCCTTGAATTACTATAAGCAATTCATGACCTTAATATAAATCGGTTCGATACTGTCAAACGCAAAGTAAAAATTAATTATGGATATCAAAATATACTGGGACAGTTGCTCAAAGTAGCACTGATTAAACAAATGAAAAAGAAAATATGACTAAAGATGGTTCGATACCTCTAAGGTGCCATCAACTCCTTTGGGGCCATCCATATGGAGCATAGCTCCAGCTTTAATTGGGCCCCCGTAAATGGGCCGTGGGATTGGACCCCAAGGATTTGTCGAGGTGCACGTAAGCTGGCCCGGACACCTGAGTTATCAAAATAAAGAATATGGTTTTCCCCGTGCAATGAACACTAATAAGTCGCACAAATGAGGAAAAGTTATGCAATCAACCTTGAGGATCATATGGAGGGGAAAAGACCAAAAATAGCATAGCCAAAAATCAACATATGGCCTGGTTAAACTCATGGTCCTTGACACAGTAGAGTGGCAAAACGGAATCCATGAAATTTAAACCAAATTGTTGGAAAATGGATTTGAGATATAAAAAAAACTTTACGGTCAGTATTGGAACTTGAATGAGATAATGAACAAGGGGTGGATCTCAAGCGTCAGGAGAGCGTAATTTTGTAATGCAAACATATTTACCTGCGAGGTATATGATCATAAGAGTCCAAGACAATTGTTCAATCATTAGAAGTAACAGTGATATTTCAATGAGAACAATTGGTTATTGTTAATACCCAATGGAGGATATAGTGGTCGTGGTACATCACCTCAGGGCTTCAGGTACATTATATAAGCCATCAGCCGTACATAATGAAGAGGGCAACAGAGTCGCAGCATTATGTCAGAAAAATTAGTGTTCTCTTGGGATCCTGAATATCGATCTCTACCAGCAAAACAGACGGAATTCTAGATATATCTTACCAACAATTTTGCGACTTCCACGGCAACAGACTCCCCAAACAGCTGCTCCACCAATGATATAGCAAACTCAAAACAAGTACCCGGGCCCCGGCTTGTTGTTAGCTCATCTGAAACTTGAATTTTTGACTCTCCTTTCCAGAGGGTTGGGAGCTTGCCCATAAATTGCGGGTGACCAGTCATCTTGCAAAACACACTAAATTCCAGTTAGCCAACGTTAACATGTTGAAAGCTTAAAAAAGCTCCATATCAAAACTCCGTACCTCTTTTCTTTTGAGGAGACCCCATGGCAGAAGTGTGACTGCTGGAGCAGCAGAAATAGCACCGTATAATCTTTTCTCCTCAGCTTGTTTGCTTGTAATTTTACGGAGTCCCTCACAATCTCTCAAGGTTACAGAGCCAGGCATTCCACCCTATATGCATCCAAACAAATGAAAACATAACTTAACCCAGAAGAACTCCTATATTTGTTGACCAAGAGGATGGATTGCAAAGTAGGCACGAAAGCGCAAACATTCTGCAGATTAAACAAGTGACTTCTGTTCCAAACGAGATCGAACCATATGAGGCTTGTTTCCCAGAGTTCTTTTGCTGCATGATAGCGTTTTACAAATATAGCATACCTCTTAACTTACGATTCCAGGCCACCACATTACTGCAAAAGGTTTCGATTTAGAAGTCAACTATTGTCTATCAGACAGTAGTACAAAGTAAACATAATGGCTACTAAATAGGCCAGGATCAACTTAATCCTCAGAGCACCGGGAAACAATTCTTAATTAGTCGTATAAACTCAAAATATATAAATTTCCGCACAAAGCCAAAAGTAGTTTTTTTGGATCAAGAGTCGCAAAACCTTCTCCTCTGTGCCAAATTCAACGCCATTCTTGCGAAATTTGGCATCAACTTTGGCAATGCCAAACTTGCCACATCATCCAATCCACTTGATTTGCATCAGACAATGATATGGGTTTAATCAAATGGTCCAATTTTGAGTTTGTGCCAAAATGGCCCCAAACGGGTGCACTCGCATTGCTATTTTTTTGACTTTTTGACACTGTTACGAGCTAAAAAATGGCTTTGACAATGCCATTTTGGTACCGACGGATGGACTTGCTCTAATTAGGTAGAATAATTGACAAAGAAATTATGAAATTCTCGTAGTTGCAACAATCAAACTAGCTAATAATGAACCAAATCAAACTCAAATTTTCAAGGTTGTGCATATCTCACAGGCAAAGCAACAAGATCGTAAGTTTCATTCCAACAAGCTGAGATGGATGCATCAGCAACCAGCTTTGTACCACCAGAAGCTTTGATTTCAAGCTGAGGATCAACTGAGGCCACAGTGACATCAGCACCAGCTCGGCGCAGGACATCAATCATTATCACGGCTTCCATTTCCTCCGTACCAAACCCAATTGGAATTAGAACCTACACCCACTCAAAAAAAAAAAAAAAAACACACAATCAATCAATGCCCACAAAAACCAAATCAAGAAACCTACTTAGAGCAAGACAAATCTGTTAGCCATAGTGCTCCAGTCCTACACGACCCGCACTGAATTAGTATATTTCTGTTGGAGTGAGTGAGTTAGTTAGAGTGGAGTGACAGTTGTAGTGAGGTGTACGCATATGGAATTGAGTCTTAGTGCTATGTATATAAGTAGTCATGTACTACTCTTGTAATTGCGTGAAGTGAATAATAATCATTTTCAGTTCTTGGATTCTCTTCAAAATCCTGCGTCAAAGCTACAATTTGGCATCAAGAATGGCAAAACCATCTCTAACCTCGTGCCAAATTCAATGCCAAATTTTGGCAATGCCATTCTTGGTACCAAATTGGGCATCAACTTTCTCAATTGCCCAATTTGCCAAGTCACCCAAACTCCTTGATTTGCATCGTAAAATGAGATGAGTTTAATCCAATGGTCTCATTGTGAGACTATATTGGAATAGCACCAAACGGGTGCAATACAATTGTGATTTTTTGAACTTGTGCCATTATAACAAGCTAAAAAATGGCTTTGACAAAGATATTTTGGCACAAACCAATGGACTTCCTCTGATTAGTTATTTCCTATTCAGAAAATAAAATCAAGTGAGGGAACGTACCTTTTTGCGAGGAAGGGTGTTCGATGTCGTGGTTGTGGGTGGGGTAGTTTCTGAAGTTGGCGGAGGAGAGAGAGTCTTGGTGGGTTTTGAAGGGCGTTTTGAAGTGGGTTTATCTGGCTGTTGGACGGCCATGGCCGCGAGTGGAGAGGTGTGATAAGTGGTCGAAGAGACGATTCTTGGGGGTTGCTGTGGAGGAGAGAGCTTGAGAGGAGGTAGAGAGAGAAAAGACATCAAAGATGCCATTTTTCTGTATGCATGCGAGTATGAGATAAAGTGAGTTGCAATTGGCGGAGGAGAGAGAAGAAGTGCAGACAGCTCGAGCATGTCGGGTGAAGAAGAAGATATCTAATGACCCGATTTTGATTTCGGCTTTATCGGGGTCTATTGGAAACGGTTTTGCAAACCTCCGTTCACCAGACGGATGGAAAATATGGACATAATTCCAAAAAAATCAGGTATGAATGCATATTTCACGGATACTAATACTCTCTTTGTCCCTATTGAATTGTTCATTACGGTTTTGCGTGTATTTTCAACGGCTTATATTTCTCGACGTATATTATGTTTTATGTTTTTTAAATTATTGTCTTAAAAGAAAAAATTGAAGTTTATCAAACAATATCCATATTGCTTATTTTTAGCAGTATACGGCAAGAGGTATAAGCCATTGAAAATGCAGGTGAAACCATAGTGGACAATTAAATAGGAACTGAGAGATTATATTTCTACAAATATCAATATGTCATTCTCGGATATCAATGTATTTTTTACCTATTATTCTACTCTCTTTTTTTCTTGGCTATTATCTTGCCTCTTTGGACTGATGTTAGAATAATCCTTCATAAAATGGTAAAATACGTAAATGGTTCTTGACATATAAGTTCTGTATCAATTTCGTCCGTAATTTGTTTAATCACATCCCTAAAAGATATACTTGGTGTGTAAAAGGTAGGGTTGCTAAACGAACCAAACTACTCAAGTTCGAGTTCGAGTTCATGTTCGTTCATTAAAAGCTTGTTCAAGATTGGTTTGTTATATAAACAAACCAAGCTAGAACATGTTTTTGAAGCTCGTTAAGATTTCAAACCAAGTTCAAACAAGCTACTACTCGACTTATTCGACTTATGATGTATAAAAAAAATTCAAGCTACTCGAGATCGGCTTGTATTTGGCTTGAGTAAAGCTCATTTAAGATCAGCTCATCTCGTAAACAAACTGAGCGCAAACATATTTTTAAAGCACATTGAATTTTCAAACCAAGCATGATCAACCACCTTCTTAGCTCTTTTAGCTCGTTTAGCACCCCTAGTAAAAAGGTTCAGTAGCCAACAGAGACGTCTAAAAATTTGTTGACGGCAGTGCTGATCTGGCACCAAAATGAGGCATATGCTAATATGTTAGTTTTTTTCTACCAAATCAATGGAAATGTGATTTCTCTAGAGTTACTGTGAAGATAAAAGCTGCTGATCGTGAATCACATTGCCATATTGGGCAGGAGGAAGATGTCTTTTTTCACCTAAGAATAGAGACTAGAGAGGTATGCAAGGATTTGGAGGATTTCTCCCATAATTTCTTTTGGTTGTTTGGTTCTTATGGATCAAATTGCCCAGAAAAAAAAGGTGAGAAAATTTCTGCTTGCTGCTAGGGGCTAGGATAATATTGCAGCTCTGGTTCCTCTTGCAGAGCTAGAACATATTTCAAAATGTCGCTTTTTTAAATTTTTTGGAATATTTGTAAGTGACATATGCTTTTTGCAATACTGCCTTTTCTCCTGGCATAGAGGCTCAGGACTACATCAAGTACACGCGTGGAATGAACTACACATGCAAACAGATTAGGGTTATAGCCAGGAAGTGATTACATGATTACATAATACCGGGCAGGAAAGTCCTTGTGCACCCACCAACATTTAGGTTTGCCAGAAAATATCGCAGAGCCGAATTCCAGATAGCAATGGAGGCTGACGTACGAGATTCCAGCGCACGAAGTGATTACAAAATACCTAGAGCGCACGAAGTGATTACATAATACCTAGTGAACAATAGATAATTAAGCTGGACAGAGGTTAATGGAACGCAAGCAGTGAGAAGTCCCCTTCTTGTAGTTACGCACCTTAGTTGTAGTGAGAAGTCCTCTAATGCTGCTGATTTGAACTTGCTTGTGAGTTTGTATTTGACCTAGACACACATAAGAGCAAGTCTGCCAAGAGGACACCTTGTATGATGGTCACACGCTCTCTCTCCCTATACATGCATGTTATCACAACCATAATCGAAGCACTAAAGTTTTACACACTTGCTATCATTCCAACATTAAAGATTTTTCGGTATACTGAAAAGGTACAATGTTGATACATTTTCGGTATACTGAAACGGTACAATCTTGATACATCTCTATATCCTCTGAATAGAATTAGGTATTTTACCTCCACCACCAAAATTGTAGCACAATTTCTTTTTTCCGCGTAAAATAAGCTTCAAAATTTAATGAGATGGAAAGCCGTGCATACCCAATACCTGAATTAACTAAGGGACTGCCGTGCATACCCAATACCTGAATTAACTAAGGGACTGTGATCCTGGGCTTTACGAATCGGACCGTGGATTTCTCAGAGGGTTGCCCTGAATGATTCCAATCAAATGGAGGGCATAGCAGAAGGAGATTGAGGAGAACCATTTTCAAGAAGAAAGTGCCTACTACAATACGACTTAGATGTACTCGAAGAAGAAGCAAGAAACCTTCCATCTCCGCTGTGAAAAATCAACTCACCCCCACGCATTTTCCCTCTACTTGTTCTTCCTTTTGCCTCAGTTCCTTCATACTCTCCTTCTTCCACAGCTTCGACAAACCCACTATGCATTGGGTCTGAACACTCGTACAGAAGCCGTAGGACTTGTTTAATAGAGGGTCTTGCCCTTCCTTCCCTCTGGATGCACAATCTTATGATTGTCACAAATGATTGAAGTTGATCGAAGTCTAAAGAATCAGCAATTGTCGGGTCCACAAGCTCGGGAAGCCTTGAATCCGAATTCATGAAGACTTGGGACCACTCCACCAAATTCTTGTTGTCCTGTATTGCTCTTCTTGCCGTAAGCAACTCTAACAGTACCACACCGTAACTGTACACGTCACTTTTTTCAGTGAGTTCTTGGGTGACCACATACTCTGGATCCATGTAACCTGAAAGTTGCCATGACATCTCATTGCTGATTCATAGTCCATCAGAACAAGTACATAGAGTTTTTCTATGTTTTGCAACTTTTGTTAGAATTTTCTGAATCAGTTTTGGAGATTTTTCTCCAGAAACTTGTTTATGTTCACTTTTTTCAAAACATTTTTTTCAGACTTTCTTGAAAAAGAGCCCATTTTTGTACTACAAGTGAAAAAAGTTACATGTTTTCCTTACCTGGAGTGCCTCTGATGTCAGTGTTGACTGGTTCAAAGCAAATTGAGCCATCTTTTGAAGCATGTGCAAGGCCAAAATCAGCAACCTTTACAACAAATTGAAGGTCAGAATGTAGAATTATTGCTATAGAATCATGCACGTGTATTACATTAGATGGACCATTCCAAGAACACAAAATGATACTAATCAAAGATTCAAAGTAGCAGCAGCAGCAGCAGTAAGAAGAAAAAGAACCAGATCGGTGATGTTATTTAGTTAAAACAGAGAGTTGGAAGACCATCATTCCAGAAATTTTGTATCCCACAACCACTGAAAATGAGTTCAGAATTGGAAAACAAAATTCCACAAGGGTATCTAACATTGTACATTACCTTTGCAACAAAATTCTCATCCAGCAAAATATTGCTGGACTTGATGTCTCTATGGCACAATGGAGGATCACAATAGAAATGGAGGTACTCCTGCATGCCAAGTATCAAACAGGATTGGATAATGTCACAATATGATGATTAAATTGTCGAAGAATCTAGTACGTTTGCAACTAAAGCCTAATGGCATAGGTGAGCATTATTCCGTGCATTACCAGAGCATTTGCCACATCAATGGCAATTTGAATTCTATTCTGCCAACTCAAAGGAATTCTACCAGGATCTGCACATAAGAAGCGTTGGATTTCAAAAATATCAAGAAACCATTCATAGCATTTAGTTTCTGTTGCGTCTGAACACATTTATGTCATGCTTTGTCAAATAAATACATGAATAGAGGCCCAGTGGTTTTTTGAAAACCATGAAAAAAAAAGAAAAAAGGGTAGTATTTCATCTGTATACGATGAGTTCCAAACCCTGTCCCGGCCATGAATCCTTGTTATTCCTCTGTTAAATGATTAAGCATCCACAAAACGAGCAACAGAAGAAACTGAAAGACATACTGTGAAGATGGTCCTTTAAGCTACCATTTGCCATATACTCATATACGAGAAACCTGCCATGAAGATAATAAAATATCTATCATGTCTTCCAGTGATAAGTTAACTACACGCACTCATGACAATGTAAAATATGCAAGTGCATGGACTACCTCTCACGTCTTGCAACGCAAAAGCCTCTGAGAGCAACAAGATGACGATGATGCAGCCTAGCAAGAAGCTCTATTTCTCTGCAGAACTCATCCTCAGCTTGCTCAGAAACTTTGTCCATCCGCTTCACAGCTACCACTGAACCATCACTGAACTGAGCTTTGAAAACAGTTCCAAATCCCCCTTGTCCAATTACGGTGTTGAAGTTATCGGTTGCCTTCTTCATCTCATTATGAGTGAATTTCCGAAACATTGATGTCGGACCTGCATGAGGTTCATATTTCCCATCCCCGATACAATGTAAAGGAAGAAAGGGGGAAAAAAACAAGAATATGAATGAGAGGCTGGGGACGAAAAAAAGAGGACACTCTAACTGTTTGTTGAAAACATATTCCGCAAAACATTTTCTAGAACTTCTGGTATTTGGTTTACGCAAACCAGAAGTCAACAGAATATTTTGCATGCTCAACAGGGAATGACTTGATTTGTAAGGAAATGTTTTCCACTGTCTAAAAGGTGAACATGTTATTGTGATCAACAGTACACCACCACCAATATCCACCCAACCACCACTGCCATATCCGTTTATAACTGTTAACAAAACACCCATGTCTATAAATTGAGACCATGTGACAAGTAACGAGAATTCTACCTCCTTGGAATCTTCTGGGAAGCTGACCAAATGCTTTTGAAGAAGCCTTATCAATGGTATCGGAATTCTCTAGCTCTCTACTCTTCCTCCGAATCAGGAATATCAAAACTATTAGCATCATAACAGCAACCGCTGTAACTGCTATGCCCAGATCTGGAATTAATGTGAGATGGTAGACGTGATGCTTTTGTTTAAGAGGCATAGTCAAAGAGAGCTGGCTAGGGCTAGAGGCAACCAATGGACTTGGAGATGCCTGTGGTGAACTCAAAGATGGGGTTTGATCTAAAGCAAACACAAAAAGGAAAGTTCAGATATAACTAACATTGAAGCTTGACACGTGGAAAATGGAATAAAACCTACATTATCGAAAGAAACCTAAGATGACCATTATTTTGTATGTCATGTGAACATTTCATGCATGAATATCTAGGGATAAGAGTAAACATTGGAGAATAAAGTAAATTAGACATGCCCCATCATCTATATTTAGGTACACATAGCTGCTGAAAATTATGTACTTGTTTGAATCCATATGGCTGCAATTCCACACATTACAAGTCGGGATGGAAAAAGAGGAGCAAGCTGAATGGACTGCCTTTCAGAAGGCCTTTGTTCCTTGGCATGACCAAATTGGCATCTTGGATTGGTCCAATAGATAGTTACCAGGTCTAGAAATGAAATATGGATGGGATTTGACCAATTCTCATTACATCATAAGCCAAAAAGGCCCAAAACTCTAGCGACCAATGTTACATGAACTCTTCTATGTTAGTGAAGTACCCGTGTTAGACACTTGACACAGGCTACGGTATTGGATGGGCACACCATTGTACCTGATATTAATCATATACATATCTAGAAAGTAGGACTTTTGGATGTGTCGTCTGACCTTGGACACACAACTAGCTGAATCGAACACTTAAACTTTGCTTGACACCCATAGGCCATAGCCAAGTCCATGTAACCTAGCTAACGACCTATAAGGAGCTTCAAAGAAAAGGTGGGGAGAATTTAGGGACCTAGGTCAGATCTCATCAATAGTACCCCAAAACTTCATAAAAAAACCAAGAATATATGTTTCCCCAAGGGAATGCCCCCATGGCTAAAGGTTGCATTCCGTAAACAAAGAGACTTAAGTTCAGAGTCTCCTTAGCTTACCCATCAAAGAGAGACCATAAGTATATGAATCATAATGCCAACTTTTAACAAATCAGGTAGAGGCCAGCAGATTCCGAAATTACTTATTCTGAACCAAAATGTAAAGGATTGGAGTCTAAAACAACACAGAGAAATGGCGTAAAACAAGCATACATGAAAGAAAATCCTATGCAATAAGAGACTTTAGCACAGGACATGAATCTGTTTAATCCAACTATTTTCAAACATCTAGTAGTACCTGAGGGAGTCATTAGCCCTTGAACCCCAAAGAAGCAGCTTGCAATGTCAACAGCTGACCCATTATCAACTTGGCTTGCAAGGGCAACAAAAGTTGCATCCCTACAAGTACTCAATGTCATGTTATCTACTGCCCCTATTAGATTGCGAAGATACAGAATGCCAGCATTTAGACATGTTCTGCAATCGGTTTCCGCCGACAGGGGCAGTTCACAATTTGCAGTGACATTCGCAAATTTCGGAGACTCCAGCATCTGTGTAACAGTTGTTCTACCCTGACACTCATAGTTAACAGGTATTTTGGTTCCAAATCCACAGAACACTGTAGCATTTGTTGTTACTCCATAAAGTTCCAAGGTTTCTGATATAGAACCAAGGCAAATCTGAGATAGATCTGAAGAGACCCCAAGGTCACCAGTGAGATTTGCATATCGAGCAATAGAAACTGCAATAAGGGCATTAAGGTACCGGCAACATGTTCCTCTATCTTCATCATTGGAGCAGATGGAGGCAGCCAGTGTAAAGTTCGACCCCCTCAAATCTAAGGGGCAATCTGCAATAAAAAAAAAGAACAAAATTTTCTGAACCTGCCAAAGGAGAATATTGCAAAAGACACCCGGTAAAGAAAAAAAAGGCTGTGACCAAGAAAATTTTTAGTTTATTTTTGTTTCAATAACAATCACATATTTATTGCATTTTGTCAGGGATGTCCATATCAAAGATGGCGGAGTACTGATATCCATGTCAACTATAATCCCCAATCTACAGTCAGTATGATTGGTGTATTTGTATATGGATCTCCATAACATAACTCATATGTCACTTTCCAAAGGAAAACCATCAAGAAGCATATCGATGGGTGCGGTTAACTGTCAAGAAGCATATTAATTCAGTTACTGCCTTACTCGAAATGTTTGTCTGGACCCCCAGTTTAGTATTCAGCATCAATATTATTCTAATTAAAGTAAAAGTACCACGAAGAACTAGATACAAATATCTCCACGTACAGTGCTGAGCCAAATTAGTAAGAAGAATAGTAAATGTCAGGAAGAAAAGCAAACATTACAGATACGAATTACAGCTCTCTCGTCTATTAGCATTGACATGGTCAGAACCTATTGACATTGTCAGAAGCTTCTATATTTGTGTTCAAAATGTACCAATAAGAAGTGGACCACTATACTGCCAAAAAAAAAATCAGTGTATCACTAAGCTCTAGGTGAAGTTTAAAACACTGTAAATGGTCATGTCCCAACCAAGTAAAATTTCATCTCACTCCCAGACAAAAGTTGTTTATAACAATGATGAAGAAGCTGTGTGCCTGAATTCGTCATAACAACTACAAATCCTGCATCAAATGATCAACATCAAAAGTATAAAAGCAGTTGTGCATTCTTTGGAAGAATGAAGACCTTTCTTTTCATGATCATAATGGACTCGAAGTTGAGGATGAAGACGAAACTCAAGTTTTTCCCATCAGTCACTAAACATGTGTTTCATGGGCCAATCTACTATGCCAACAACTTTGGCTCCTCTGTTATGACAACAATTTTCTGATGCAAGTTATAGCAGCCCTAGTCTCTAACAAGCTCGACAGTGTGTTATGTTTAAGAAAAAGCAGGTCATAAGCACCGTAACCAACAAAAGGAACACATATAAAGCTTACCAACAACCATACAAGAAATTTCTTTTAGAGCACAAATAGAATTGATTATAAGGATAAATTAATGATATAGACATAAATTGCTCAAAATCAGGTGAAAAAAAAGTTTTAAAGGGTTTTGTCGATCTCAAAATGTCAATCCTTAAGTAACGGTATCCATATTTCTCAAGTTCCTTCATTTGGAGCCTAAATTGCAGTGCTATATAAGAAAGCTGTCACCAAATTCGATGCATGAAATAAATCCTGGGGCATTGCTAACACAAGTACATAAAGGAGAGAAGCGTACTGCGACAATATGTTCATACCCATCCACCAAAACATTTAGGGAACATTTATAGACAAACAAGAAACTCACATAAAAGATGCAGAGCCATCAGTACTTGGGTGATTTCAAAATGCAGACCGAAGAAAATAAATGAAACAACTAACAAGAGACCTCAAATTTTCTCTGAGATAAAAGCAACTATGGATGCATAAACAAACATGCATAACCCTGAAGATACTTTAACTCCCAAACTAACATTTGGTCAAGTAATGTCGTGTGTCAGGATTCATCGACCCGGCCAATTGGAAGCCCAAAACCTTAAATTGAAAAAATAAGAAGCAAAAAAAAAAGCATAACAGAAGGAACCTTTCCAATAGCTTCAAGTTCACAGCCAAACCCACAAACATAATGAGCAAATCTCGCCCAAAAATGAGTCCAGAAAGGCACATTAGATAGAGGGAACGGTGGAAATGAGATTAAAATGTGCAATTAGAACAAAGAGTAAAGTGAACCCAGCAAGAAATGAGCAATGCGAGGAATTATAGAGAAAGAAGGCCTCACCTGTAGCTGACACTGTCAGTGAAAAATGCATTTCAAGAAAAAACAGTAAACCCAGCAAGGCGGCCGTTCTGTAGACAACCATGGTCGCGACGAAGAAGGAAAGTGCCCCAGAGAGACAAAGCGAGAGAGAGAGAGAGAGAATCTTCTTCTGGGAACTACTCTAGGACCAGAATGAAAAGGTATGAGCTTAGCGAAGTCGCGGATCAAAAAAAAAAAAGCTTAGCGAAGTCAGTGCGGCTTTTGAGAGAGTCTTGATGTGAATAAAGTACAACTTGCATTTTTTTCATCGATGATCAATTAATATGTCCAGACAGTTTATGTACATCTCATTTAAATTTTTTGATCCAGTGAGAGATTGGCTATCCACGCCGGACAAAGTCATTCACAAGAAATTATTTTTATTACCGCCTAAACTCAACAGTCAAACATTGATCAGTAGGAAGCAAACTTACTAAATCAACTGATCGAGCTAATTCTTGAACTTAAATTTTAGTATTTCTTGATGCACGGTTTCTAATGAATTTTTTCTATTTATTTATTTCTACTCATTATTCTTAAAATTTTTCTCAAAATCCAAACCTAAGAAGCTTGGGCTCCCACCACCCTTGATCATACGTGATTGTGTGGTGAAAGGAGTCTGGTCAGTGAAGGCATTGGATAATTTTTTGGGATTTAGGGACTGCGTTAGGTTTTGACTCAGAATCGTTGTAAGGAAAAATAACTTTCCTATCACCACATCTAAATATATACTCATACTGACATGAGAGGTGTATGTGTGGGACCTATTTCTCATGTGAGTATAAATGTGTAATTGAGTGTGTATTTGAATATGGTTTTAGAATTATTGAAGGAAAAAATAGAACCATTTCCCTCGTACTATTGGTTTGTTGACTTGACACATCATTTTTTTATAGGAAAAATGATAGTGGTACAAAAACAAAGTTGTGCAAAAATGTACAGCCGCATATAGGGTCCATTTTTGGGTCCCACACAAATAATTTGATCTATTAATACTTTGTTTGGTTTGATTTTTGAAAAATAGTAGGGGTAACAAATGGAGAGAGATAGAGAGAAAAATATTGGTAGTAAGGAGAATTTATGAGGAATCTAGAGGGAATTTTTTAAATAATTCTTTTTGAAAACTAAAGAGAACAAGGCAATTAATTTTAAAATAACATTTTGAGTAGTTTTACAGAAAATCAGCTCTTAATTGAATATGCATTAATGGCCGATCAAGCTTTCCAAGTTTCATTTGAAAAAAATTTAGAATCTGAATTCTTAGTGAAACTTGGAGGGTTGAATCAATCACTTACGCATATGCAGTTGAACTGATTTTTTCCAAAGCCATTCAAAAAATTATTTTAAAATAAATGAACCAATTGAGTTATTTGTGTGGTACCCAGAAGCGAGCCCCACATAACGCTGTACAGGTTTGTTTTGGTACTAATAGCACAACTCCTTTTTACATTGACTTTGTTTTTTATCTATTCTTTTTGTAGGACTTCTTGTTATGCAAAATAGCACAAGAGAAAAATATCTTCCACTAACGAAGGAAAAAAACAAAAATAAAAGCATTCCCATTAGCACAACAATACAAGATATTAGTACATGACTACACGTTGCATTGTGCTTACACACATGGGAGGAGAAGAAAAAGGAAAAATCACTACTCTTATCTTTTGCACGCACAATAACCGAATAATCTCATTATTCATGAAGTAAATGATATTTTTCTTTTACGGTACTGTGCTCTATTTGCTCGTTTTAAAAAAACCCCTTATCATTTTACTTCATCGAAGGCCTCGTTTTGGCCGTGAGTCGAGAGATTTATGCAAACATGTGTTAATGTGTTATGAAAGTTATTTCAAGAGTAATATGAGTAGTACTCAACGAACATTAAGCATCCATATGAATAAGCAGGGGCCCGAAATAGATGCCATGTTTTTTTAAGCATTCTACCAGGAAATGAAATAAAGCAAATTCTCAGAATACGAGAAGCGTAGGTAAAGTAAAACTTTTCTTCTGTGACCCATTTAATTTTGACCTAAAAAAAGTGGTCATAGAAATCAGATCAGGACCGGTTGAGAATGAGAAAAACTTTTTAATGGGTAGCCCCATGAAAAGTTGTTTACGGCTGTTCGTTTCGACTTTGGATGGTTTGGATTTAAGTGAATTTTTTTTGGGAAAAAACATTTAAATCCGGACTATCCAAAATTGAAATAAACGGCCAAGATCGCGCAAAACCGTGAATAAGTTTCTCCCACGCTAATAAAGTAACCCTTCAACTTGTAAGTCCAATTCTCTGCTGATGCCTCGTGAAGGGACCCGCAGAACAGCCTCAAAGGAACTGGCTAGTGGCTATAAGAATGTACATAAGAGTAGGCTAACTTACCTTTTTAGTTAGAGTTTTTTTTGAAAACATCCCTCCAACTATCCACCAGATTTTTACGTAGTCCTCCAACTATCAAAATGTTTTATTTAGTCCTCCAACTATTGGCTTGCATTTTATTTAGTCCTTCCGTTAAGTGTTCCGTTAAGTGTCAAACGGCCGGACAACGTTTTGTTTAAAAAAAAAAGTTTCCAACCACCAATTTGCAATCCTATGGAGTAGAAACGTGATTATGAGAGTCTTAGAGACAAAATTTGATTATGTCTCTTTAGAATAATATAATCAGAATAATAAGATCTTCACACCCATTCAAACGGATTAAAATTTGAGCACTTAATTTTTTAACTATATTTTTTAATATATAAACCGTCTCAAAAAATTAAGTACTCAAATTTTAATTCGTTTGAATGGATGTGAAGATCTTATTATTCTGATCATATTATTCTAAAGAGGCATAATCAAATTTTGTCTCTAAGGCTCTCATAATCACGTTTCTATTCCATATGATTGCAAATTGGTGGTTGGAAACGTTTTTTTTAAAACAAAACGTTGCCGTACGAAAAAATTAAGTGCTCAAATTTTAATCCGTTTGAATGGGTGTGAAGATCTTATTATTCTAAAGAGATATAATCAAATTTTGTCTCTAAGGCTCTCATAATCAAGTTTCTATTCTATAGGATTGCAAATTGGTGGTTGGAAACTTTTTTTTTTAAACAACGATGCCGTCCAAAAAAATTAAGTGCTCAAATTTTAATCCGTTTGAATGAGTGTGAAGATCTTATTATTCTGATCATATTATTCTAAAGAGACATAATCAAATTTTGTCTTTAAGGCTCTCATAATCACGTTTCTACTCCATAGGATTGCAAATTGGTGGTTGGAAATTTTTTTTTTAAAACAAAATGTTGCCCGGCCGTTTGACACTTAACGGAACACTTAACGGAAGGACTAAATAAAATGCAAGCCAATAGTTGGAGGACTAAATAAAACATTTTGATAGTTTGAGGACTAAGTAAAAATCTGGTGGATAGTTGGAGGGATGTTTTCGAAAAAAACTCTTTTAGTTATTTTAACTAATAGAAGCCACCAAAGCAGTTTGCACCGGTCTCGGTAAACACAGAGGCATTTTTCCTACGTGGTTCTCTGCAAATTGTTCCTACGGATAACAAAATTGTTTTTCTTTCAGGGAAATGCTCCGTAAAACTAGCGAGGTACTATTCAAAAGCAAACCCTTAAAATATGATTATTTCTTTCTCCCTTCCCTACCACTCCCTCATTCTCTCTCTACCCCTCTTTGTCTCTCTCTTTTTTAGTACTCCCTTCGTCCTATTTTCATTGTCCTTTTTTGATGTTCGTGCAGTTTTCAATCGCTTATATCTTTCAATGTGAATCTCCAAAAATATGCAATATGGATCTTATTTGATAGATTTCAATTTGTTTTATAATACAAAGATGTCAAAATCATGAAAAATATTATAGATTGAAAGATATACACAATAAACAAAAAAGTGAAAAAGGAATAATGGACAATGAAAATGGGACGGAGGGAGTAATATATTTTATAAAGATAAAAGAGGTATGATAGGGAGAATTGGTGTGAGATTGAGAAAAATTTGAGTTGGTAAAATAAAAAAAGTGGATTATTGGGTATGTAAAATATATTTGGTGTACATGCTCTAAGCGGCCAGAAAGAGGCGTAAATACACATAGTGTTAGTTTGTTTGATTGGTGGGTTTTACTTCATGGTGTCTGGTCATGAAAAATCAATTTCTTCTTATTCTTTAGTTCCGGAGTTGATGACCTATCTATGACCTCGGGAGGAAATTAGTTAAAATGCGAGTAAACTGGCTCGAACACTCTTACCGTGGAATGTCCCACTGTGGAACCCCAAGGAGGAAAAAGAAATGGAAGAAGGAGGCGCAACGGCCAAAAGAGGAACCTTAGATGGGCTAGCTTGTCTCACGAATTATTTTGGAACCTTGTGAGAATTTGTTTGTTTGTGTGTGTGGACAAACCCAAGAGAATATGACAGTGCTGCTGCGAGAGGCGCACCTAACATCTGTTTATAGTTTGAGATATTCTTTTGGTTTGTTGGTTTTAATAACGAAGTTAAGAAACAAGTGTGTTTTTTTTTCATAGAAATATTTAGCTGAATGAACGAATTTTATCGCAGTGATCAGAGCCTGTGGTGTACCAAAAGATGTGAAAGTTTATCTCAATCCCACAATTTTAATAGTCAATTGGACCACAAAAAATTTAAGTGTCAAATTTTTTTCCACGTTTTAGAAATCAAAACATAAATTTTCAAAGGTTGGGATAAAATTTGTAACTACAAAAAAAGTGAAGGGGTCAAAGTGTCAAATTCCGGGCACGACAAAGATATTAGTGAGTTTTTATTGTTTGGAGGATGAACTTTTTATAGTTTTGTGGTTAGTACGAAGAAAAGCGGAATGATGTATTATTAATTGTTTTCAAATCATAACCTAGCACACTTTTATATAGCTAGGTTACAAGACGCATAATAAGAAAACTTAGACTAATTAGGAAACATAAATAATAATCTGTCTAAACTAGATACAGAATAATAAAGTTTAGAAAATATGGCAACAAAATATTTTAATATTATGTTGACAGTTACAGCAGAAATTACTTATGAAATCAGCGAAATTGTGAAAATTAATATTGCGGACGTTGCAGCAGCCCCCCTTCCTTTCTAGGCGGTCCATCATTCGGATTGCTTCCAAAGTTCTTGTGTGACTTTAACTCATCGCTTCATAATAAAGTTATGAAAAATATCCATGCTCCTCGTGTAGAGGAAAAAAAAAGCCAGCGAAGGAGGAGTTCGAATTTCTTTTTTCTAACTTCATTAAGAGAACTCATTACAGTAGCTTGCTACTGGGGTCTCTCGAGCGTCATCTTGGCATTGCACTACTGCCTTGGCCAGGCGCACCCCACCAAAAAAAAGAAGAGAGCTTGAAAAATGACTCAACAGAATACACAAAATCAATTTCCCATCCAACGGATGAAGAAATGTAAAAGAGCTATGGAGCCATGGAGGTATAGCGTCATGGCATATGGAGTCAAATGAAGTCTTTGGGAAATATTAAAGTTGCAGTATCAGGATATGACAACAAGACTCTTCCTTCCAATGTTCAAGCAACAAGGCTTGAAAGCGTTAAATTGCTTCTTTGAAAGAAGAAAGTAAAGTTTCGGTTGTGTTGGATGCATTGTCAAGGCATTCTTGTTTAAGCAATCCCTCAACATTCACCAAATTATACTCCTACATTTTTTTGAAGAAAATGCGGGAAAACCCTCAAGTACTAACACTTTAAACAAGTAAGAAGGGTTTCATTTTACTTAAAAAGACGTGTAACTAGGTACGTCTATAACGTGCGGCAACAAAATTAAGAAGGTAAAGAAAGTGATAAGTAATCACCACTGTACCCTCGGATAGTACTTGAGTGGCATGAACCGATCCAAGATTCTAATTTTGGAGAAGGAAACTGTATATTACGTTACAAACTTTTTGACGAAATTAAGAGAGGGGCATCATCACTAATCTTCATGCAATTGACTCTAGCATGAAACTCAATAATTGAATTTAGAATTAAATCATAAATGGCAGCATTAATGAGAGATTCGGCACAATATAATCATTTTATTACACTAACAAAAAACGTTGGGGTTTATAAACATGGAAAATCATATAAATATAAATATAAACTTAAATTGTTTATTTTCCTTTCGTAAATATATAACGATGATGTTATTTTGGCAATACGGGTGTGACACCCTATTTTCCATTTGTTTTGCCATTTTTTGAGAAGAAATGGCAACAAATTTTTGTCAAATTTGGCAAACCGGTGTGGTTGCTCTAACATATTGGGAAAATGACTGCCAATGACGTATTTTGATAATTAATATACGCCAAGGACATTTTGTTTATTAACAAATGTTCTTAGGGAAATGATGGTTAATGATGTGTTTTAATAATTAATACTCGCTAAGGACATTTTCAGTATTAACAAATATTCTTAGCTTGTTCTTGGTGGTTATTAATTATAAAAACACGTCCAAGGCCGTCATTTTTTCGTTCTTAACATATCCTTAAAAGGTATTAATTATCAAAACACGTCCTAGGCCGTCATTTTCCCTAACATATTTGATCAATCAGTAACAGGCCTAATGGGCCGCATTGGACCCAACTGGTTTGGGCTTGTATACACCATAAAAACTGGCCCAACCTAACAAAAAAGTGCGCGAAGGCCTAACGAACCCCGCCCCACTATCGTCCATTCATTCATCATTTAACAGAGCGTTACCACCGAATAAAAAATCCCATATCTCTCTCTCTCTCTCTCTCTCTCT
>BPLS01030293.1:0-10619 GCA_019656275.1 Rhododendron kiyosumense | reverse complement strand
TCTGGACACACTCTCTCTCGCTCTACGAATCTATATTTGCACACTACAATGGCAAACACGATCACCTCATCAAAGGCCTTGGCAGTCTTCTTCGTTCTCGTCGTCTTCTCGGCTGCTGCTTGCCTATAAAAACCCATTCAAGGCCCATCAACTGATCTTAGAGTACTGCATACACAAAGATTTGAAAGGTACTTATCATGATCAAAATTGGTCCAGCCACCACGGGTCACTACTGATGGGAAGGCTTGGGATGATGTGGGCAAGGAGAAAATTGTCATGAAGCGAGAGACTCCGCTGTGGTTCCAGCGCCGGCGCCGGCCCATGATCGGCTTGCTCCACGCGGGTCTCCGGAACAATTGTTATCTCGTCAGTGGTTCTGACACTGCTGGCGATTATGAAGCAGTAGATCGATCGGTCCTTCGTTATGTTGATTTCCTGGAGACATACATACATTTATATACGTACATGCTTTTGTATACATTATATGCTGTTTTCTTCGGATCTTTGATACACCCCTTGCTAGGCGTGGCAACAATCAACATCTACAGTCAACGCCCGAGTATATATCACTCTGATATCCAACAATCAACATCGTCACAACCTCTTTCAAAAATCAAGTAATTATTCAATTACTTATTGATTTGTGCTTTTCAATTATATAAGGTTATATTTGTTCTTTTCATCAATTATTTATTGATTTGGTCCGCGCAGCGGCCTCTGACTTGCTTATGATATATTTGGAGTTTTTTGAATAAATATATAAGGTTATGTGTGTGTTTTTTCTAGGGCTAGACATATAAGGTTAGAACAGGTTGTGTTTTTTTGTTGTTATTTAATGTCATTTTTTTAAAACATTCTTAGTTAGAGAAAAATATACTAATATATATAACGTTATATTGTTATATATAACATTCTAGATTAGAAATATTCTATGTTATTTAATAAAGAGAACAAATAACGTTATACATGAGCTTCTGTCATATATAACGATATTGAATTGGTCCACGTAGCGGCCTCTCCGACTTATACGTGAAAATATGTGATTTGAAGCTCGATTAGCGATGTGGTTCGGTTATAGATGATCTTCTCTACTGAGACATATATGTTATATGTGACAATTTGTCCTTGGTACCTAATTTTGTCCTGTAAAACTCCAAAACTAATGAACTAATAACATTATGTATTCTCTTATTGAATTGGTTCGCACAGCGGCTTCTAAAAAACACATATGGATATATCCATATATAATTAGATATGGTTATATGAGAACATTTGTGACCATATGTGTATGTATGGTCATATGGATATATCCATATATATATATGAGCTTGTATTGACATAAAAAAAATATTTCAATTTGCATAGAGAACATATAACGTCGTATATGAGATTTTGTCTTGTAAAACTCAAAAAAAAAAAAGAGGAACTAATAACGTTATATGTTCTCTTATTGAATAGGTCCGCACAACAGCCTCTCAAAAGCACAAATGAATATATCCATATATTATCAGAAGCAAGTCGAAGAGGCCGCTGCGCTGACCAATTCAATAAGTGATGGATAACGGAGTATATAACGTTATATGTGAACTTCTATCATGTGTAATATGTGTTTTTCCTAGGGTTAGACATATAATATTATATCTCATTTTTTACATACATTAATGTTGTTTTGAATATGTATATATGTAGATGTAGAGGTTATGGAAATGCTATTTGGAGGCAGAAAATCACAAATTTTGAAGGATTCGATGAAGGTTTTGATGAAGAAATGATGAAAAAATGAAGCTCGACCCCCTGTGGCAATTCAAGGCGCGACTAAAAACAAGGATAATGGTGGCATGATATGTGAACATATAATGTTATTTTTTGAGATATATAATATTGTTGGAAATATATGATGTTGTTTTGAGAACATATAATTTTATGTCATATTTTGTGAGACTTAGAGCTACAGAAGCTCAGATATAATGTTATATATTTTGTTTTTTTTTTTGAGATTTAGAATTATAGAAGCTCACATATAATATTATATGTTCTGTTCTATTTTTTTGTGAGATTCAGAGTTTCAAAAACTCAAATATAATGTCATATGTTCTGTTTTTTTTTTTTGGGGCGATATTTAGATATTCAAAAACTCACATATAACATTATATATTTTGTATGGACCAGTATATAACGTTATAGACTAAAAACAAGAAAAATAAAAAAGAAATGTTGTATGTTAAAAATTTTTTACCACACATATAATGTTGTATGTTAGGAAATTTTTATCACTCATATAACGATAAAAAATCAATACAAGAAAAATAGGAAAAAACAAAAAGAGAAATTTGTCACATATATAATGTTAAATGTTAAGTGTAACGGGTTCAATAAAAAAAATCGAGAAAAATGAAAAAATACATTTTTGTTACACATATAACGTTATATGTGGCGTGATAGTAGCGGCGACAGTAGTAGTGGCGGCAGCGGCCGCGGTGGTGGCGGTGACGGCTTGATTGCAACAAAAACGAAAAAAAATGGAAAAAATACGTTTTCGTGTTAGCCAAACAAGGCCCTTATTTCTTAAGTGGGGTATTTTTGTCATTAAAATTATTAGTGGACTTAGTAGGTTATGAAACTTAGAAATGGACTAGATGGGTTTGAAAAGTGCTATAGTGGACTTATGAAAAATTCTCCCAATTAAATTTGGTTTCTCGCCGTTCTTTGATAAATTTCTCCGAAAAACGAATGAACCAACGAGTTAAAATTCAGAAACGCCCATTCCTTTGTTAACTTATTCAATTGTAGATATTCAATCATTTATCCCACTATTTTTTTTTTTGTCTAAATGGTAGAAACTTTTGTTGATAAAAAGAGTTCAATACCTCAAATAAGATGGTTGTCATTCCCAAGAGAATACAATAACCGAAAAGGAGGCCTAGATTCCCACGTTTTAATTCTGGAAACCACAAGCCAAACACCAGCCGGTCCAGCCAGCTCATGAGACAACAAATACTAGCAACGATGAGCACTGGATATCATTCCGAAACTTAGAACACACCTACCACCATCACCGACCAGATCTGGAGCTAGAAATCGGACCGGAATAGACCCTCGGACCGGGGAAACCAACCGGGGTTGAATAACTAGGGCTCATATGACTGAATTATTTGTTTATTCATTCATTTTCTCACGGCATTGCTACAAGCATGTTAGTAGTCTTTAATAGGAGACCAGCGTATTTAATACTGTGTGTGTGAATAGAGCAACTAGAAACCTAAATAGATACTTGCAGGGTGACACTCTCTCATGCACTTCTGTCAAACAGTTTCCAAACAATAAAAATTCTCAATTGGGTTTGCACTCAGATCGATGGTTTTCTTCTTTGGGAGCCATAGCCTGTGAAGTTGTTTGTGCCGAAATTGAAAACATATAGGTTTGGTGGAGATATATGTATGTAGATCTTATGTGTTTGCAAGGATGGACCAAGAGTCGGATGAGTTCAAGGCGATCATCCTAAACACATTTTTAAGATTCTGCTAGGATTTATATATAGTACTGTCTTTTTTTAATTTCAAATGTATAAACTACATATGTTTGCTGGCCTAACATCAATTTTAATAATTCAACATCTGCCCAATGAGAAAAACTATTTAACGGAGCTTCCGTAAATAAGATCTATGGAGTTCAATCTCGCGTGTGCAAAAGACGGTCCGGATTAAAACAAACTATTACTGGTAAAAAGACTACTACTACTTATTACTAGTAATAGTTTAAAAACGAATCTCAACCATTGATTGCCGAGACGGACGGCTGAGATTGCACGGAGCCGGTAGTAGTTTTTCAGGTTTTGTAATCTTACAGATCGAGATGTTTTAGTCCTTTCTTGAGTCATTGGTGACCAAGGAAAATTAGAGAGTGTATGCAGGTTTTGATCATTGGCTTTTAATTAGAGCATTTGACGTGTTTATGATGCTGCATTTAGTGCTAGAACTCTTTCGAATTTTTCTGGAAACTGCTTGAAATAAGCAGATCATTGACACTTTCAAGAGCTCGACATGTAAAATAAAATTATAAACTATAAAGTTGATTGGACATCGATAGCTAAGTGATTAGACTAAATGTGGATAAAAAAAAAAAAAGACTAAATTATATTTCTTTTTATTTTTTTAAATAATACTTTCTATATACTATTCATTTATTCAAGGCAAACATGATTTGCTCATTGAAAAACTAATGGCCGATCAGCTTAAAATTTTTTAGGATTATTCTACCTATTGAAGTCTGCCAAAATGAATGGTTCAAAATTTATATTTTTTAACTTATAGTAGTTGAAGAAATTAAATTACAAGGACGAAAAATGAATTAAATTTTTTGATTTATGAGGGAACGGTTGCTGTCACTGTCACTTAACTATATCTGTAACGCCCCGAATTTTCGGAAACGTTAATAAAACATTTAAAAGACAAATTTTTTTTTTCCAAATAGCATTTATAGATTTAATTCATCACTGTTTCAAAAGCAGATGTCATCATATTACAACCATATCGAATTAAGTTTAGGTAGCCGAATTTGACCAAATATTACAATTCCCCAAATAAAATTTGAAGCTTTCAAAATAGAGTTGACTTAAATTAAATCAGAGCAACTACGCATACGGAAACCAAGGTTCTTCGGCTCCCTCCTCAGTAGCGTTGACTTCAGTCGGATTGTTCGAACCTTCTACTCCGTCTTCAATACCCGGCGTTCGAGTTACCAGGGCAACATAGTACCGTGAGCGATGACGCTCAGTAGCCAAAACTCACCCAAACCCATAGACTTACAAACAAGGGCATGTACAATACATTTAAGGTAAGAACAATTAAAGTAGCAAGCGATCAATTTCAATTACTAGCCTTTAACTTAGTGAAATCTAGAATCTCAACCTTTGAGAAACATCCTCCCATGTTAACCACTAGGACTATGGCCATTCGTGATACCGCTCCCTCTTGCTTGCCCTAACCGGGAGCCCCGATGAAACGGCCTAAGTTATTTACTTAGTCGGAGTCATCAGCCGCCTCACAAGGATGAATTCCCCAGGGAACTAACCGTAACCACTGGGCCCACAAGGAACTAACCGTAACCTTGGGAGTATATAGACCATAACCTGGTACTATAATACATATCACCCTTTTATCTCCTATTCAAAAAGAGCGATCACGCAATGCCATATCCTAAGGTTTCGAATTTACCATCAACTGCCATACCCTGGCTTCATTTCTCGTCTCCCAAACTGGTCTCTGTGGATAACCTCCAACAGATTCGGATTCACTGGATAACCTCCAAGAATCCCACTAAAACCTCATTCTTCGGGCTAACCGCCAATCACATCATCTTCTATCTTTTCCAATTTCCTTTAACTTAAAATCGCCTATGTGATCCTTTCTACACGTACACCAATTCCCGGTGAACCTAATGTCCATTCTAAGTTCTCGTAGGCACTAACATAAATCATGACAATAACATTTGCAATAAAAGATTCAAACTAGTAATGACATTCAAGTAACACACTGAATCAAATCACATACTAACTAACTTATTATTTTTTTTTTTACAAGGCTACAACACTAAACTTTATACACTTAAATTATTCTACTGTAACCTCGTATAAAAATCAGTACATTAGCAATACTAATTAAAACATTTGCAGACCCCAAAATCAAGATTAAGTATTTTGAAAACTTAAAATACCTTGGTCAGTCTGCATTTTTCAAATCCTATTTACTGCATGAACTTACTAACATGCTACCAACCTTTGATCGTGCAATAAAACGAATCATGCGATAAGGTTAATCATACGATAAAATAAATCATGCGATAAAGTTAGGGTCGAACCAGAAATTTATTTAACCTCTGACTTAAATATTATATTTAAATTTCTTAAAGTTGGACTTACAATTAAATCAAACTATAGGGCCCATACTGTGATCGTTCTAAATCACTCCAATCTTTCCCGTGGCTGACATTTCGGAATTTAATTAAAATAAATGACAGTGGGTTTATAGATTTCCAACAAACAGTCGGCTGTCATCCGGTCTCGACCCGCGACGTCGGGTTCAATTATTTTCATACCAAAACACAAAACGATTAATATGGAACATAACATATATTTAGGGAGGTGAGTTCGGACTACCTCTCGTCCGGCGAAACGGGGTTCGGAAAGAGACAACGGTGGGTCGGAGCTCAAGCAGTGGTGATGGTGAGCACGGCTGTGAGGATGTGAAGCTACGGTGGTGATATTGTCCGGTGGTGAGAGGTGAGTGGCGGTGGTACTACGGAGTGATGGTGACCCGGCTGGTAAGGAGTGGAGCTCGGGGTGGTGATGGAAGTAGGAGTGGTGGCCGGAGGTGGCGGCAATGGTGGAAAGGTGGTGGTGATGGCGACACACACACACTCTCTTTCTCCCTCTCTCTCTCTCTCTCCGCCGAATGGTAGAGGCTGGGAAAACAGAAAATGAAAAGAAAGAGGAGGAAAGGTTATTATAAAAAGAAAGGGCTGGATTTTATTGGATTTGAATTCAGGAGAGTAAGAGGGGTGGAATGACTGATGGTTAAAAACTTGGTGGTAGGCTTAGAGTCATAGGGTGAGTTGTCGAGAATTGGGAGGAGGATGACTAATTTGTTTTCTTCATTCTTTATTTATTTATTTTTCTCCTTAGCCGAGAATATGAAATGGGGAAAAGTTGGTAAAATGATCCAATGTAATACAAGTGCGCACACATGTACACACTAAGAAAATTACTCGTTGGATATGTGCGCGTACACAATCGATTATGGAATAAAATTTGTGTGACAACATAAATAATTTTTCGCATTAAATAAACTAACAAAACAAAAGTTATATTTTTATTATTATTATTATATATATTTTTTTTTTAAAAATCGGGTCTTTACAATCTATCCCCCTTAAAACAATTTCGTCCTCGAAATTGAAGCGTACTCTCTGGTAAATGCAATTGTTAGTAGTTGGCACGATTCGTGTCTTCTTGTTCCCCTATTGATTCCTCCAGTCCTCGGTGTCTCTATAGGACCTTGACTAATTTGAATGTTTGTCCTCGGGTAACTTTTCCTTCATGATTCTATATTTCACTGGTTGCTCTTTAAAGATCGTATCCTCGTCCAGTGCGGCTTCCTCTCAATTGAGCATGTGGGTGGAATGGGCCACCTCTTTCCGCAGCATAGAAACGTGAAAGACAACGTGAATTTTTGGCAATCTGCGACGGTAAAGCTAGGCGAGAGGCTACCTCTCCAATTCGCTCAAAGATTTCGAACGGACCAATGTAGCGAGGCGATAACTTCCCTTTCTTGCCAAATAGAATGATTCCACGGCGCAGCTAAAAAAAATAATACGTTGAAGGTCTATGGTCCCATCCTTTTGTCGACATAACTCTTGTATAAGCTGAGTCATCCACGATCGTCTTCCTCGATCAATTATTGAAAGTTTGGTCCTTGTCTTTTTAGAATGTGGATGGTACTTTTCTCTCGAAGAAAATGAGGAGATTACAAAAACTTCCAAGAGATTTCAAACATGAGTCAAATGTCCGAAGGTCATAGAACCGAATAGAAAGTAAAAATAGACCCTCCTCCATGAGTCAAGGTGCAAGTAGTTTTGAGTTGGAGTTGGAGTTGGAACATGATGACAATGAGGATTAAGATAGTTGAAGTAAACTCAATGATCTAGAATAAGAGTTTCATCATTGTAATAGTTCTAATCAAATATTTAATAGGCAAGTGAAACAGACAAGTACTTGGGCTTCCAACCATTGCAATGGAATAAACAACGCGGGTTCTCTTAAGAAATATAGGTCTACCGCGATAGGTTCTGAAGGATTACAAGGCCCAACGATGAAACTGAACTAGAAATTTATTTTGCATCACATCGGCCAAACGTATTTCAAAACAAACATCTGTCTCGGGTTATCTAGAAGAAAGGAAGAATGCTAATGGCACAAGTGAAGAATAAACAATGACTTTCAAGTCCAAAAAGTCATTGATAGACTTTATTCGGATCTTACTAGCTCAAGACAAGATACAAAGCCTGAAGGAAGTGAAGCATGACAACATTATGTACGTTCAAGAACTTTACACTCCAACAAATCGAACAAGGTTTACAAAGCAAAAGTTTTGAAAGGTTGGAAAAATGCTTGGATGTGATATCAAAAGAATCTGAAGCTTATAAGTGATCCCTATACCGGACGAAGAAGGGAAAAAAAAAATGTAACGAGAATTAGGAGCTAAGAGTTTACGAGGAGTTCACTCTTAAAATTCTAGTTGAATTCATAGCTCTAAAAATGAAGAATCAAAGCGAATGTGATTTTAAGAAAAGTCAAGAGGGATTGAAAATGGTGGACAATTAGAATAAATTGATTAACTGAGAAGTGCAGTTTAGATGAATAATTGTCAATAGCTCTTCCATCCCCCTTAATTAAAATAGCAAGACCTCCCTTCGAAATTGAATCTCCATTACTCTTATAGCAGTTGATAACGGTGTGACTAGCAAGTAGCCGATGCATGATCAAGGTATCGCCAAGGTCAACTATTGGTATATACCAGAGGATACGTGTCGACGTAAAACTTACAAGATCTACATGTTAAGCCCGCTAAAAATTTTCCCCTTAGCATTAAAGGGACACTCATGCATCGTCATTCCTCAATGTACGGTTTCCAACGACAAAGTATTTGCACACGTAGCAGATTTGAATGAATGTGATGCTCTAGAATAAAACTTCAACATAAGCGCTCAAATGTACGGGGTTACCTTGTGTCACTAAAGGATCGTACTCCTCCTCTGTTCCCTGCAGTGCGAACACTCTACCCGCATTTGGTTGATTCTGTTCATTTGACCAATTATTTTTAAATGAGTGGGGTTGCTGATGCGGATTCCGGTTTTGCCTTTGCGGATTCTGACCTCTTTGCGGTGGATTTCCGAATCCAATCGGCCTTGTTTGGATCTGCTGATTCCCATTTCCATTGTTCCCATTCTTCTTCAGATGAGGACAATTATTCTTGTAGTGACCTTCTTCATTGCAGTTAAAACACCTGACGAGACCATTGCGGTTCTGTCCCTGAATTCGGCCTTGGGTCTGGTTCAGGTTAGGATTTGGGTTCCTCCATGGTTGGTTGTTCCGGTTGTTATTCTGATTGTACGGCTTCGGTGTGACATACCCCTGATTGTTATTGCGGATTGGCCCTCCCGATGCCGATGCCGATGCCACTTTCCTCTGATTCAAAATTCTGATCGAGTCATTGATCTCCCTTTCGTTGATCAATGTAGTCTCTACTACCTCAGCGTAAGTCTGCAATCGCATCCCAACTACCTTGGTTCTGAGAGCATGCTCCAATCCCCATTCAAACCTCCTTGCTCTAGCAGCATCATTGGGAAGGTATTCTGTCGCATAATGGGATAGCTCCTCAAAACGTGCCATGTACTGAGTCACGGTCATGTTTCCTTGTTTTAGTGCCAGAAATTGCTGCGCCATCTCATCCTTCATCGGAGTTGGGAAGTACTTGTTCAGAAAAGTAGTCTCAAACTGCGTCCAGGTAATGGTTGTGAGGTTCAGACTGGGATTGATGGCCTCCCACCAATAGTCAGCTTCTCCCTCTAGTTGATATGTGGCCAGAGCCACTTGATCAGCTCCTTGCAGAACTCCCATCGTGTCCAACATCTTCTTGACTTGTCCGATCCATGCGTTAGCGGCGAGTGGGTCAGGTGCTCCATGGAAGGTTGGAGGTCTCTGCTTCCTGAACTCAGTGAATAGATGGGTATGGTCCGGGGCAGCACGAGGCTGAAGTCCTCTCGGATTTGCGGCAAGATTCTGGAGTATCTGGGCCACGTTCTCTAGGGCGGCCGTGATGTTTTGATTTGTGTCCCCATTGTTGTTGTTCCCACCTGAGTTGTTAATATGCCTGTTGTTGTTACCGCCGTTACCATTTCGTGTCCCCGCCATCTACATTAGTCGGATTCAAACGTCAAAAGGGGTTTCTAGATTTCGAATTTTTTTTTTTTTTTTTAAAGGAAAAATGTTCTTTTACTTATAGTGCAAGTAGTTAAGATTCTACTAGTAATTAACTCCACAAAATGCCACCTAAGTAGATAACGTGCTATATGCAAGTCAAACACGCAAGGCTTATATTTTCTCACGGTACGTTTTCGAGTCGAAGTCAGACGACAACTATTTAAGTACTTATAGACTAGACTTAAAAGTATACTAGATAATATGTACGATTAACCACGTAGAGATACACACTCGGAAAGTGATCTACCCCATTCTACCCAAGGCTGAGGGTTTGAACCTAAAGCTCTGATACCATTTGTAACGCCCCGAATTTTCGGACACGTTAATAAAACATTTAAAAGACAAATTTTTTTTTTTCCAAATAGCATTTATAGATTTAATTCATCACTGTTTCAAAAGCAGATGTCATCATATTACAACCATATCGAATTAAGTTTAGGTAGCCGAATTTGACCAAATATTACAATTCCCCAAATAAAATTTGAAGCTTTCAAAATAGAGTTGACTTATATTAAATCAGAGCAACTACGCATACGGAAACCAAGGTTCTTCGGCTCCCTCCTCAGTAGCGTTGACTTCAGTC